>JAVSBS010025133.1:11762-33769 GCA_033124195.1 Coracias cyanogaster | reverse complement strand
GCTTGAGGATATGGTGTAGTGGTTAGAGAGATGCTAGGAGAAAGGTTGGACTTGATGACCCTGGAGGTCCTTTTCCAACCGTAACGATTCTGTGATTCTGTGTGATTCTGTGAACTGTAGTACAGTAAATTTTGGAACACTGATAGATACTCTCTACATTGTTTAGATTGAGAAACCTTGTTTGTGTAATGAAGGATGCTTTGTGAGTTTCCTCTCCTGAGGACTTCCGTTGTCAGCTGTTAGTTCAGCATGGCCTATCGTCTATAGGTTCCTAGGACTGACCCAGACTGGTGTCTTCATTTACAGATCTCTTCTTTGCCTGGACTGTGGTGCTATGCGCAGGAGAAAGAGGTTCTTGGTGGTTGCTACATTTGAAATGATCTTTCTCCTTACAATTTCAGGTTGAAGTCTTGGCCTCGGAGGATGCTACATTGGGACACAAGGTGTGTGGTTTGATGCAGTTTTGTTACATAGGTCCCATCAATTTAAATTGTTGGATGTGATGTCACAGAAGACAACAATTTTCAACCTGAGAATTGAGGATCCTGCGACTTGCATCCATCAATTTAGAAACTTTCCCTTATTTGTAGTGATCTGAGAATGACAGTTTGTCTTTGTCCTGTTATTTGGTGTAAAACCTGTGAGCAGATTTCACTTGCAGAGGCCCATATGGAAACATGGAATGTCAGGTTTGTAGTAGCTTGTAAGATTGGACTTGCCTAAGTGCTGGATTTACTCTTGTTCCATGTGTTTGCAGCTCAGAAATTGTAGTTGTTACCCGCTTTGCAGTCTGCTGAGTAGGCCACTTTGTTCTTGGTTCTCTTCCACAGTGCATCTCACATAGAAAGTAGTAACATTGAACGGCTGCATCACCCTGTGTTCAATTGTAGATCGATGTATGGCAGGCAGCATGCATCTAGGAGACACCACTTTAGACCTGCTCTGCTAAATGGATGGGCTGTATCCTAGTTACTGCTCAAGTTTCTTTGGCCAGTGAGCATTATGGTGACTACTGTGGTTTTAATTGAGCACTAATAGCAGATTATTTTAAGCAGGGCACATTGTGTGTAAGCTATATCTAGTTAGCTCGGAAGAGAGTAGATGAGGAGGGGAAGAAGGAGATTGTAGGAACAGTAGGCTAAATCATGACAATGAAGAGTTTCCTGTTGCTGAAGACCCACATGCTGTGATACTGCTGCAGGTGAGAAAATAGCAGTGCTATTACTATCAAGGTTAAAAAAAAAAAAAAAAAAAGTAGTACGTTCTCCAGGTTTATACAGAATACAATAAACAAAATTAACCAACGGGAAAAAAAAAGCTTTAAAAGCCTCTAAATATTAATGATGCCAAAATTTACATTGTGTCTATATTGTACATTTTTATGTTGATATGTGATAAAGTGATTTAAATAAATTATTAAAAAACAAACAGAGCTACTTCAGTATTATTTGAAGTACTTAACATATGGTAGTCTGCAGTATTTTCTGTTTTTTATTTAATACTCAGCATGCATACAGAATATTCATTGAATATTTAATAAACCTGGAGGGTCAGCTCTTGTGAACTCATCTCCATAATCCTTCAGACTAAGTGGGTAAACAGAAATATTACTGAAGATTATTGTGGCCATTCGCTGTCACAACTAAAACACCATGGAGGAGGCTACTTATTTTTTTATGGCTAGACTTGCAAGGTGTTTTTCAGTCTTGGCGTAATCCTAACAGGCATCTTTTGAAACTCCTTTTTATTACCAAAAGTGTTAAGAATTTTGTATTACTAAGCTTCCACTTTACAACAGCAAATTAGTACTGTCGCCAGCTCCTAACATCATCCTCCAGAATCCCAAGCAACTTTTCTTGTAAGATTCAGCTTCAGAACCAACAGGGTCTTTCTACTCTCTTAAAATAGTAGCTTTATGTTATGTAGTGAACCCTGTATGTCTAGGAATGTCATGTACTTTTTATCAATCAAGAAGAGAGGTAAATGTATGATCCCCAATTTGTTAATCCCAGAATTTATCTTAGCTGTCTATTTAGGCATGCTGTGAAAGCACTTTCTTTCCTCCTCTCCCTTAAGAAATGCTTCCTTGACTGTCTGTCTCAATGACAAATAAATGTTAGTGTCTGTACTACATTAACAAATGAGTTGGTGTGCCCATGGAGACTACCTGTAAGTACAATTTTAAAATGAAAAATAATTTTAATTTTATAAGTTAGAAAATGAGTTCATATGGCAAATACCAGATAACATAGTCGAGAAGGATGTAAGATTAAGAGTTTGTGTGTTGTAATGCTTTCCTTGATACCAGCTTTTAACCTGAATTTTCCTCCAGCTCTGTTGGAGACTGTTGAGGGGGCTATCTTTGTGGTTTTGGGTCTAGCATATGCCTCAGCTTGAAACATTGTAGGACCCCTCCGTATGGATAAGCAGAAGCATAATTTGCTGCAGGGGATGACTCTTCTTTTGGCTGTATCAATTCTACTTATCCTTGGACACTTACCAGTAAGTTTTAGCTTTGGTAGCAGGCTGTGTTGCCTGTAGATGCTAGAATACTATTTTTAAAAAAGGGTATTTCTAGACTGCTGAAGGAGCTTAAGATGTTATCTGTTAGTCACAAATTCTCCATTATTTTAGTCTGATGGTAAATATGCATACTGGCAGCAAATGGGGCTGTTCCCCAGGAAAATGCTCTGAAGGAGATGGCAGAACATTGTTCAGCCTCACTGTTGTTAATGTTGGTGAAGTGAAGATCTGGCTGATGTAGTTGGCACCTTTGAATAGCTGAATCTTTCAAGATGATGATGATAAGTACATGTAGGTATCAGTTACCGGATGCTTTTGATGCAAGACATGCATATTTATTTGGGCAAAATAATTCTTAGTTTAGAAAATGAAAACAAAAGCTATTGAAGCTATTGTTTCACACTGTTAAAATACCCAGGGAAGAGGCACCTTGAAGTACCAAATCTTGTCTTTACTGTATAAGCACAAAACAGGTGGGAATTGGAGACCATTAGCAGTAGTCCTTCAAAATGTTCTCTCCACCTCATCTTTGTAATAAGAAAACAGTCTTCCCAAAACAAAGGTAGAATACAAGGCATTTATTGCAGTAAAAATTGCATTTTAATATGGAACTTTTTTTTTTTTAATTTTGTGCATATGTGAGACCACTGCTCTTTAATGAGCCATGGAAATTTAAGCCTTTTTTCAATCAGTTTAAATAAAAGTTGTTGTCTGATGAGTATATGGATGCACAGATTTGACAGCATTGCTGTCCAAACATTTCCTTTGAACAGTAGGAAGCAAAACCATTCAGCTTTATTTGCAGCTGATTTTACAGGAGGAGGAAGCTGTTGCTGTGCTGTAACAGCTTTTCCAAAGATGGTACAAGTGGTGTTCACTTTACACATGGATGTGTGTTTGTGTGCATGTTTGTTTCTTAAAGACAAGAAAAAAACCAAAACATCCAGCTTTTTACCTATCTTTCTGTTTCGGTATTTAGAAGGGTTGCGATACATGCATGGTTGTGTGGGGAAATGCCCACCTAGCAAATCACAAACAGCTGATAGGTGATCTGAGACAGCCTTAACAGTTATGTCTCTTTCATTCAAATTCTGCTGAGTATAAACATACAGAAATAATCAGTTTCTAAAAAAAATTGCCAAGAAACTAACCTAGAGAAAGAGGGAATAGATGGCGTGGTATCTGCCCAAGTCTACAGTCAACACACTGGAATGTATTCAAAATTGGAAACTCCTTCAATCCCATTAATCTTATTAAAGCCCAACAATGACATGTGAAATACTAACAGTACCAATTTATTTTGTGTTTATTTTAGCTGGAATTGGAAGATACATTTTAGCAGATGGGACCAGTGTTCCCAGATGGTCGAGAAAATAGGAGGGATACAAAGATGTGAAAAATAAGGAAAATAAGGTGCACAGAGCAGAAATAAAAGGTAGAAGGTTTAACCATTTTGAATGATGCTGATTTAAACACCAAGGCAATGAACAAATAAAAATAACAGTGTCTGAGTTTTTAAAATCCTCCTAAGAGATTTAGATGCTCAATTTCCATTAGAACATTTTAATCCCCGAGGTAGAATTGAAAATCTTAGTCTGAAAGGTTGGTTATTATAGGAAGATTTAACCCATATTTTATTGTTGTAGGAGCTGCATATTGGCATCAGTTGGAATTACAGTGTTGAATGTGGTAGCACATACTCCATCCAGACAGGCTACAAATGGTGTCTGGCCCTATCTAGAGGATGAGATGCTTGACTTCTAAATACTTGTGCTCAGTTTACTCTCCTCTTCTTTCCCTCCCTTTCCCCAAGGCTTTTACTGTCAGCATCGACCTGACCCAAATAATGTAGGGTAGAGGAGGCTTCGTTCAGTTAAGCAGGGTGAGATCACCTCGTCCACGTGTCTCAACCTGTCTGTGGACGTTTAAAGTGCCATAAGCTCTGTTTGCAGAGACGGCCGCAGAGCCTGCCTACCGCAGCTAATGCCGAGGTGCAGTGATCCCAGCTTAGTGCAGCATTAATATAAATAAGTTTGTTAATGGCAGTCCAGCAGCTACATGTCAGAAGGCTCACAACTTTTTGCAACAGGAAAAGAGACACTTATGTTCCCACAGTGGGGGAGCTCCACCAAGAACAGGACTCTCTTATTTGGTAGTGAGCTTTAATCCTTCCATTGTGTGTCATTTTAAGCTGTGTTGTGATGTAATTGGCTTAATCATTACTATTATGTTGCTTTGCACAAGTTAAGATTGTAATTTGACATATGGAAATAAATGGCAACTGGATTAGTGATTTGCAGGTGTCACTTAAAAATAGGGGGCAGGGAAGAAAGCCTTTCATATTTTGCAAGCAGCGTGTTTGCTAATGTGCAGAGGCAGAATTAACTACGCAACTGCATCTCACGCTGTCTGCAAGTAGGAGCGAGCTTCACCTGTTAGTTTCTGGGACTGTACTGCTGCTGGGCTTGAGGAAAGAGAATCTCGTTCACGATGGTTGTGTTCACTGTAGGAGTGATTTTACATTTCCTTTACAGAAGACTAGCAGGAGAAAAGCTTTCTCTTTGATCAAGAAATCGGCATAATGGAGACACAGCTCTATTAAAGAAATGCAGCAAGGGTGGCGTTTCTATGTGGCTGTGTCTGTGCAGTCGAGCTTTCAGCATTGTTTGTGGAACTAGCTGTATTTTTTGTGACACAGCATAAAGTGATGACCTCATCTCCATAATTTTGTAACTTGGGGAGTTGTTGAGAGAGTTTATTCTTAAGTCTTTTTAAGTACGTACTGCTGAGATACATTTTTTTTAATGCTCTTTCTCTGGCATAGGATACATGGTTTTAGGAATCAAATGTGCTTAGGAGAAAAATACCTTTTTTTCCTCCCAAACGTGCTACTTTTACTTGAGTTTATTAAGATTTTTTTTTTTTCACTTTCCTCCACCTTGACAAAGGGTGCTTATTGCAACACTCAGCACATCACGGTGCATCTTCTGTAGCCCTGTTATTTTCATGGTCCCAGATACCAGCAGTTCAAATCCTGAGGGGAAGTTCATATGCACTGTGTAGCTACGTGTCAGCTTCCTGATTTGAAGCATAGGACACCACAAAGAATACATTTGGTGCCTGATTGTGAGTTATGACTGTGCAAATCTAGAAGGAAGCTGTTGTTCTAGCGGTATCTGTAACACAGAAGCCTTAAGCTATGAGATTGAGTAGAGATGCCATTTGAGAAAATGTGTTCTTTAGTTGTTTTTCTTTGCTTTGCTTTTTTTTTTTTTTTTAATTTGTATTAGCTTGATTGCAAAATGATACCTACTTCTTGGAAAGAAGGAAGAAAGAATTCATTGGAGGAGAAAAAAAAGTAGACACAAAAATTTTTCTTTTAATGCATGGCGTGTTTAAGACCACTTTCTTTTGTTGAATATGCTCAGCAATCTCTGCTCCTGCCATCTGGTGGTTGCTCATAAAAGTTGCATCTTCGAAGACAAATTAAATTGTTTTAAAGCCAATTAATCCTTTTCAGAAGAGGATGTTTTCAAGTGTTTGAATTATCTCTGTCTTGATATGTTGACACTTGGAGTGTCTATGTGTGTGCTTAGTATATGGGAAAATATAGAGAAATGAGTCCTCATTTACATGTATCTGTGCACTGTTGACTTAGATAGGAATCTGGGGATTGTAAATAAGTTTTTTTTATTTGTTTCAGCTTAGAAAAAAATAGATATTCATATCAGCCTCCAGTAACTTCTGTTTCCCTACTCAGAACAGAGTTAGGAGTACACGTTTCCCTCAGTGCTGCTGTTGCTGTTTTCTTTGTGGAGTTGTTCCACCTGAGGTGTTCAGATGACTAAAAGGATTTTCCAATATTCTTTCTTTGAGCCATTTCAAAATGTGTGGTTTAGAATTGCTGGAGTATTCCAAGTGCCCTCTGTGCCAGATGTTTTCTAAGAGTAGAGAATGGCGTTACAGCAGGGAACAAGGTGCTCTTGTAATATTTTTAGGGACCTTTTACAGATGTGTCAGTGTTTTGAAGTAGTTATGACTAAATAGCAGCAACTTGAACATGTTTCTGCCTGGACCTATGCATATCACTGCTTTGTTATTTGGGACAATCCAAGAACATGCAAAAATGAGCAATTGTGATCATGCTCTAGAAATTTAATCTACATAATCAATAGTTCTTAATATCTGGTAAGTTTAGTCTCAATAAATATCTCTTGGGTTTGGGTTTTTTTCCCAATTAGTTTTCTAGAAATTAAGAGGCACACTGAGAGATACAGAGCTGTAAGTTCCTCTCTGTCCATTTTGCAGTCCAGCTGTGGTCCAACTTTGTCCTGAGTGCTGTGGGCTGTAGAGGAGTGTATCTAACCACCCTGAGTACAGAGGGTGAAATCAGGACAAGAGTGCTACACCCCATCAAAATCCATTCCAAACAACACTCGCTTGTTGTGGTGCCCCACAGCTCACTCCCGCTTCCCATATAGAAAGGATTTTAAAGTGCTGTGGGAGGGTGGAAAAAAGTGAAGGCTTCTTAGAGGCTCTGATGCCTCCTTATGCAGTCGAGGTGGCTCTGGACAACTCCAAAGCAAATCTTTCATGAAGAAGAAAAGATTAAATGATACATAGAATAGGAAAAAAGTCATATGTTAGCTGAGAACCCCCAGATGTGAGAAGGTCAAAAGACACTCCGTAAATGGCATAGTAATGTTCATTCTTTCCTCCATGTGCCCTGTAACCCACACTCCTGGAATGTAGTCTCAGGGAAGACAAGACAAGGCAAGACTTTAGGAGGGTTAGGCATTGGAACAGGCTGCCCAGGGAAGTGATGGAGTCACCATCCCTGGAGGTATTAAAAAAATGGGTAGATGTGGCTCTTCAAGGCATGGTCTAGGGGTTAGGGAGATGTTGGATGAAGGTTGGACTTGATCCTATAGGTCTTTTCCAACCTGAATGATTCTATGATTATCACTAATTGGACTGCTCTGTTTAAAGTAGAGAAAATAATTGCCTAGTGTAATTCAGTGTTTTCAAAACAGCTAGGCAGTGTATCTTCTCCTAAATGGTTTATGTAGACAATGACAGTGATATTAATGAAAGCCATTACTGATATTTTACTAGCCAGTAAAAAAATTACTCCCTTGTGTCAAAGGGCATCTAGAATTTTCCAAGGCCGCTCTACCCTCCACAGATGCCTCACATTTCAGATAACAAGCTAGTAAATTTTGACTCCTGTCAAATGGCAGCTTTTTATATTAAGGGAAGGATCCTAACAAGTGCTGCCCTGCTGTACATCAAGTCTGCCATTGCAACTTTGGGACACCCTGAAACAGCCAGAAATGACTGAGTCTCCAGACAAACAGGGAACCTTCAGCTCCTATGGACGATGAATGATCTTTTGAACAAAGAATTCATTTTAGAAGTATTTCAAGGCTACCATCAGGGACCTTCAAAGTACAGCATCTGATGTTTTTTCATAGGGCTAGAGCTAGGCCTTAGTTCCCTTATAAAGATTAAATTACAAAATGCAGTCTTTAAATCTGATTAATTTACAGCTATTCAAGCAATCTCTGCAGTGTCAGTTGCTGCTTTTTTTTTTTTTTTTTTTACAGCAAGTGTCAAATACATGAGATATTTCTCCTGCTAGAGAATCAATCTGACTCAATCTGTCTTTGGTGACCGTTCAAGCTCTCGTCTGAAGATCATTTTTATTAGCATCAGAAAGAAAATAGGGTTTAATTTCATTTGGATTAATGACCATTAACAAACAGTATTTTGGGGAGTTCAAGGCTACTTAAACTGATGTATCTCTTTGTTCAAAAAATAGAATTAACCCTTTCACATTCAGAGGAGATCTATAGGTCTAAAGAAGTCACCTTGGAATAGGGTTAAGTGAATTTTGTTTCCAATGATTCTGTGATAATCATATATACAGTTTTGAACTGAAAGATAAAGATGTTCAAATCAAAACAAAGATTTCTAAAAGTTCATGGGAAAGAACAATTGCAGATCACTTTAAATGCTCTTTGCATCTCCTCTATCAGTGGATTGGTGCGCATTATGACTACAGGCTTTTCAGGGGGAATGAAACCATTATTTTCACTATTTTGTACTTCCAAAGCATGCAATATAAAGATCTGGGGGCTCAGACTGAGCTCATTCTAGACATGCATGGAATTCTTCTACTTGCTTGTCTGAAGCAGTACAGTTTAGGATGCTGTGAAAGGTGGGCACAGTCTCTGATTTGGGTGGTAGAACAGTGAGAAATGCTGAAGCTTTGGGAGAGCTGCAGAAGTCAGTAAGTGCTGGAATAAGGCAGGTAGGGAGACATTATTGGAGGGAACCAGAAGGATCTGGCAAAACAATGTGCTGGGAGCGGCTGCTCCTGCTAATAGTGCAGTCAGCCTGCAGCAGTAGCGAGGCAGGCTGGGGGTATGCTAAATACCCAAGAGTGGAGGGGAAGGTATGCATAGATGACAGCAACTTCTAATGAAATGTGATTAAGAACCATGTTGTGAGACAGGACACTGATAGCAAATAACAACAGCCTCTTCCTGTCTACTGTATGGTAGTCACTATTATGTGTAATAGTGTAGTCATAATCTGCCTTGAATTACCCACTCAGTGTAGGGAATTACTTCAGGTTTCCTTTGAGTTATCATTTTAACATGGAACTTACTTGAGTCTTGTTCATCAGGAGCTGAGTTCTGGGCATGATAACCTTAAGGAGATTGAAGAAGCAGTGGATGAACAGAGCACTTCTCTGGGCAACTTTTCCTCATCCTCTGGGACATTAGAGCCTGGTTTACAATATTTCATTAATCTACAGCCCAGCAATAATTCTAGCAATGCTATGCTAGATTCTAAAGAACAGCCATGTGGGCTGTTGCCACTGGAGTGGGCTTACTGTGCAAAATAATCTATATTGTGGCAGGCTTTTGCATCTAAACAGCCACCTGGAAATTCCCTGTACAGCAGTGAAGTGCAGTGGGTGGAAGCAGCACACAGAGAGACATTGAGGGAGGCTCTCCAGGGATGGCGGGCGGGACAGTGCACAAAGCTGTTTGTGCAGCTATAATCTCAGCTCTCTCAGCTGTACCTCTTTGCATCCCCATCTACTATGTACAGTACTCATGCTTCTGGCAAACAGATGGTGGTGTCTCAAAGCAAGGCAATTTAATTTTTGTTTTTACAGGATGATGTCAGGATAGTTTGGAGAGTTGTTTTATTAGCTTGATGAAGTTTTTTCATCATAAAGGTTCAGTCCCCTTGAGGATCCTATAAAACTAACTCTATCTGGTAGAAACATACCTTTAAAACTAAAAAGATCAGCCAGAACATATCCACCTTATCTAGAAATCAAAGCAATCTGCAGCAGAGCTGTCTACTGCAGGGGATCTGCCAGGCAATTTCCCTGGCGTGGCAATATAATGATCCTGAACTTTTCATCTTCAGCCTAGATCTCTGCAGGGAGAAGAATTTGGATCTGATGATAGATCATTCAGAAGGCAGTCTAAGATGAGATACTTCCTTTCTTACAATGTCATGTTTAGGCACCTCTGAATCTTTGGGATGCTTAAATTAGGTAATATTTATATTTAGCTCAGGGGTTGGCTTGCACAAAAAAGCAAAATCCTGTTAGGCTTGCTACCCTGCCCTAAGCCTTTACATTCTCAGTTAACCATTTAAAAGTGGGAGAGGCATTATTTGCTTAGTGTTTTGCTAAAGAAGGCAGAGGGAACCAGACCAACATACCGATAGAGCTGTCTTGTCATCAGTCATTGCTTTTGCAAAAGCAAATGCTTCTGAGGTAGCAGACCTAATATTGTCGACTCTGCCCTCATCAAATCGGCGTATGGAAGCACTTTCATAGGTAGGGACAAGTCTCTTGTGGCATCTGAGAGAATGGAGTAAGAAAAAGAATAATTATTTTCAAGGAGTCATAAAGACTAAAAGAAATATAGGCTTGGTATGTTTTATTGTTACAGCTATTATTTTATTTTTTTTGCATAGTATTCATCTTAATGCTGATAGAATTCTGTAAGAAACTTAAAAAAGATGGATGCTCACTCCTTTCTAATATGAGGAGCTGTATACATTTTAGTTATGCATTGCCAGTAAAAAATGACTTGCTGTGTAAAAAGAAGTCTAGTAAAACTAAAATTTACTGAAAGATCTCAAGGAATGTTTTATTTGTGCTGCATCATAAAATAATTGTGTAATTAATCATTTACGTATTGGCTTGAAATTATGTTTTATTTAAAACAAGAAAAAATGCACTCTGTGTGAATGAAAAATAGAAAACTAAAAGGGGGAGAGGGAGCTATTTGAGACTGAGCTGGAATGAAAATCCACATAGCAAACAGAACGGTGCATGAAGAATATTGTTTAATTTGGATCCAGGTATATAGCTACTATTCCTCACTTCAGGAGACCTACTGTCCCTTCCAGTTGAAGCAGGGGTCTCAGAACATAACTGTACCCTAAGGGTTTTGTTGCATATGTAGGATTTATATCATGGCTGGGATCCAGGTGAAAGTCTTGGACCAGGTCATTGTTGGAGTTTGGTTAATGGAATATGCAAAATGGATGTTTAACAGATGTTAATGGAGTAAGCAAAATGTGTTAGGCATCCTGGTTTTGACTAGGTAAAGACCAGTTCAGGGTTTAATTTGACATCATAAAGAATTGTGTAATAGGCTGTTCTGCAGGAAACCATACAACTGATCTCTAGCCTGGAGCATCAGCTGTTCTGGCGATGTAGAAAGGAGCTTTTAACTTTGATAATACCATGGAAATTAGAGAATATTATCAAATCTTGCGATGCCTGTGAAGAAGGAAGCAGCAGTAGTTACTATTCTGTGTAGGAACTCTGATCTGATCTGCTGCTGTAGTGTTCTTCTCTGTGAATGCTTTGGATGCATTGGTGCATGATGGTGCACCTGCGGTGCAATAGATGAATCTGTGGTGAGCTATGGGGTTACTGCCATCGTTCTTCCCAAGCCACCCACAGTGGCAAGAGTGTTTCTGCCTAGAACTTGAACTCCTTAGCTGCTTCTGCTGCTGTGGGTGGCAGGGTTGTCTGCCACATCCCCTTACCAACTCGTCTCTATGCAAAGTGTGGGGACAGCTGTGGGGAGGGTACTGGCTGGGAATGGTATGTGTGGGACACAGGGATAGGAGCGTAGAGCAAGTGGAGGGAAAGAGAGCAAAGGAAAGGAGTATTCTGTCTCAGGACTGAGTGGCAATTTCTAGCTTGTCTGACCTACAGCCATGAGGCAAGATCACCCATTTCTATGGGGGAGGCATTTGTTTAGGTGCTGAGGAAAAAATGGACCCTCTGTATAAAAAAAACAAATTGTGCTACCTTGTTCCTATGATTTGAATTAATCTTACCTGTAAAATGCCAGCTGAAGTGCTACTTGAATGTAGGCATCTGGGCTAATTTTTTGTTTCTTAATAAATTCCTTTCCATAGTTCTCAAACTTGTAGGCAATGAAGTCCAGATTTTTTACTATCCTGGAAAACAAGCGTAGGCAGTTACTGCAGGGGAAGATGCAAGAAACTCACATTCCATTTCTGTTTGCAAATAAAACCCAGAGATCATTTCCTGCCTGTACCCACTCAGAGGTGAGTGCAGACAGTCCTGGATTTCGGTAACTTGTTCGTAGTCAGTAACTTATTCATAGAGGCTCTCAACTTGGCGGCTTATCTGCAGACTTAAAATGAGCTGTGGCACTCAGGTCATTCTGTTCCTTTGAGTAAGCCACCTTTTTTTAAAAAAACCAAAACAAACCAACCAACATAACCCTAGTGTTTCCACTCCTGAAGCCTAAGCCAGGGCCTCCTTTGTGCTCAACAAATTCCCGTGAGATTTACTAGTGTGAGAAATGGGTGGATTTAAAACCTGAGGAAGTCTATAACGTCCTTGCAAGTTTCAATTTAGATGTCTACTAGCTTTATTTAAAAGAAACAAATAATTACTCTGCATCCTAAATGTTTTCATACTCTCATGTACACTTCTAGCACTTTGAGGTCTCATCTAATGCGATCACACTGGACATACTTACAGCTGATCATGTAGCCAATATGTTAATTCTCTACAGAGAGATCACAGGCCTGACTGCTGAGATAAAATAATTTAAAACAATGAAAGGAAAAAAATCTCTCATTGCCATCCCCACCCCCAAAGATCATGCAAATTTTTTAGTCTGGAAACACAGTCAGAAGAACTAACCTTTGTAGGAGCAATGTGAATGTAAACAAATTACATTCCTGAATTCAAATTGTTTATTCAAACCAGTTGCATTCTACTGTCCCATATATATATCCCCATTGCCCTGGCTTTGGCTTTAGTCAGGTCAAACCCATAAAGTGCATCCACAAAAGCAGAGGACCTACACTGTTTTCATCCCGTGCAAACAGGACTCAACTGTTTTTCCAGCGATCTTTAGCTTTCCTATTATTTACATGGAAGGAAAACAATGGTAATGCAATTCCTGAATACACTGAAGTAGCTCCAGCCCATAAGGGTGCCATCCTGCAAAGAGATGGTAGGTATGTCCAGCTTGGGAAGATGAGAAGGATCAGCAGGGCAGGGAGAGCCCTCTCAGAAGAAACCCATGCCTGCACACAATGTGCTGGGTGGTTCCTAGCTTGCAGTCATTGCAGAGAAAAATGACGCATCTGTTCTACCTTTGGAGCTTTTCTGCTGAAGATGCCAAATGTGTCTGAATTTCAGGGGAACATTTCCATCTTAGCCTCCGTGGAGCAGGAAGCTCACTCACTGAATCGGCTCGGACTAATTTCTTGGAGCTTTCTTTCCTGTTAGTATGTAAGAGAAAAGTAATTAAAGTCATAGGAATAATTTATTTGCTGAATACTGCTTTTTTAGCAGCTAAAGTACTGGTTTCCAACAGTTGTATGGGTCTTGATAGCCCTGTGCACCCAGAGGAATTTGCTGCTGGCAGAGGTTTCCCAGGGTTCAGAGCAGGTACAATAGCTATACTGAAAGGGGACTCACATGTGCTTGAGCAGGTGTTCAGCGCACTGCACCAGTACGATGCCGTCAAACGGGGAATGTTCACACACGGTACCACACACTCCATCTCTTCCTACCACAAACTAAGCAAGAAAAAGAACAAGTGCAAGATACATATTGAATAGTCATGTACTGGGTAAATTACCCATGATGGCAACCTAAAAAAATATTTTGTTCTTCTGGGGGTTTCTTATTGCTCACATCAGGAACTTTCTTGACTTACAGATCCGTGGGTGGCACAGCTTTATTGTGGGAGACTTTCTTATCCTGTGCATGGTGTTGCATTGGATCCCTTTCATGCTGTTATTTTGGACTGAGTCCTCTGAGAATGTAAATTTTAGCATTTCCCATTGGAATCCAGAAATTTGATTTAGCACCTGCTTGATGGTAAGGAAAACCAGTCACTGGAAAAATAGGCCAGGGTTCTCCTTCCACATTTGGAGGCAATCCAACTTCTGTATCTGGGGAGTCCCTTAGGATCACATTTTGTTACAAATATCAAATGAGCAAGCTCATCCTTATCTGATAGCTTTCTCATGGCTTGTTTTACTGTCCTGCTCGCTCTTTACCTTTCTTTGTTGTGTTTTCTTATTTTCCGTCTTACTTGTCTTCATTCCTGATTTCATTGCATACACTGGTGACACTTAACCCACTGCATTGTAGTTCTGTGATACCTCCATGCAGCTGGTTACTTCTGCATTTCAAACAAAAGCCGATATCTAGGACCAAACTGCAACCTGTCTCACATGTTTGCTGTACTTTTTCTGGAATTTTTCCTTCACTTCCTTTGAAGTGTCTTTGTCTGGACTTCTCCCACTCAGCTCACTCTGCACATCTGTATCACACATACACGTCCTGCCTTCCAGGTTCCCATGAAGTTTTTCACAGAGTGTATGTTGCAAAAAGTTTACCTGGATATTTTCTGGCACCTTACTGAAAAGTCGAGGAGGAATATGGAGAGGAAGAACAAGTTCTGCTGTGAAAATGGCTTCCTACATCATCTACATTTGCATGAAAGAAAATGGGATCTTTCTTTCTGTAAGAATTTGTCTTTGTCTTTGAACTACTTCTGGCCTGAATACATCTGGACAGATGAAGCTCTTTCAGGTGCTGTGCAAATTGATTTGCTTTCTGCTGCCTTCTGTCACGGTCAGTCGGATTTCCCACACCTTCTTATAGTAAACAACAAAAAAATCTTGTTTATTCTCATCTGCTTAAAACACCTCAACTAGTGGCCCTGAAAATAATAGAAAATTCTAACTAAAGACAAATTGCTTGTTCTTTAAAAACACAGCACTGGAGTATTCTAATGTCATTTGCAGTGGCATAAATCAGGAATGACTACTGAAATGTATTTGCACTGGGGTAAGTCAGTGCAAGTGAAATTAGTTTAGCGGTTTCTCTTTTCATGTTGCCATTCTTGGATATGGCAAGAGCAACAAGCATTGCACAAGCAATATTTTTTTTTCAATTTTTCATGAAGTGTCAACATTTGACAGTTGGAGATTAATACATTGCTTTGCCCTGGGTCTATTGCAAAATGTAAAAATAATAGCGTGACACTTTCAGATGTGACAATCAAAATCTGTTTGGGAAAAAACCTGGAGAAATCAATACTTCCAGGAAAGTCTTGACAAGGATGTCATTAAATCAGTAAACAGTCTGTTAAGTGAGAAGTTAATACCAACTTAAACACATGCTAAATTAGCAGTAGTATTTCTAGGACATCAGGAAAATGTGTGAGAAAACAGAGAAAGCTATTGTGCTTTTCTCTTTTTGTTTTGGGATGCTAGTCCAGCATTTTTATTTCGAGTGAGTGTAATTCAACATGTTTTTAATTTGTTTTTTTAATCAGAGGTTTATCTACCTGTATCTCTGTGTATCTGTCTACCTCCTCAAGTGCAAAGGGCAACTTTGGGGAAGGTGAAAGTTTACCTGTATTGGAGAAGGCCCCTCCACTGCCAGCAAGGCAGCAGATCTGCTGCCCCTGCCCTGCAAAGAACAGTGCTGCTCACACCAACCCTGCCTTGGCAGATACTGACACCACCTTCCCCTCTTTCTCCCACTGGATTCTAAGTGGTCCCTATCACAAGGGAAACTGGAGACCCTTGCCACGTGCAAGTAATATCATAGTACTGTAAGGTTCTTACCTGCATAGGTTTGTCATACCAACGATTAGCCCCATTTTTATGGTAGCCTCCTCCATGTAGCAGTTGCAACGCCATGTTTGTATCGTTGAGTTCCACCCCGCTTGGGCTGTCCAGGCACACCAGGCATATGCACCGTTCAATCATGTCGAGAGAGTCGCGGTTCGTAGAGTCTGGGCATAAAAGAGTGAAATGTTCATATCCTCTTACCTGTAGCGCAGGGGAACCCTGCTGCCTTGGAGAGCACTGAAGATCTGACCTTGACTCTGTAATGAGCTGGTGTCTGCAGAGGTCTCTCAACAGTAGAATGTCTCAGTGCAACGAAATGTTACACCAAGGCATTCATTCATGTGTTAGCTTTTGCAATATCTCTGTGTATCTTTCATATGATTCAATAATACCTGCTTTATTTTTCTGCCTTTCATTTCCTCAAATAATTACATTACAAAATAGATCTATTTTACTCTTAATGCCAGTAATGCTTACTTATTTTATATATAACAGTTTCAGAGAGGAAGATGGAAAATAAATATTTTCAGAGCTCACACTATTCCTGCAGTGCTGCAGTATTCTGCTCTGGAATAGCAGGGCCTATACTGGTTTTGTGCTGTTCTCCCATTAAAACCCTTTTCTGGACCAGGAACAGCAGGGGCCATATTGTTTTTGTGTTCTTGTACTAAAACCCCCTTCTCTCCCTTGTCCCTAGTTGTTTCTTGTACTTTAGAGAAATCAGACCTGGACCAGATATATTGCCTACATAATGAGGAAGCATCCATCAATGAGGTTGTGAGGTTTAGTTTTTGAACGTGGTACTGCCAAAACCATGGGTTACCATGTTCCACTTCCCTCCTATCACTAGTGCATTGCTGAATAAAATGTGCTTTTTTTGGCTCTCTCTGCTTCTTTTCCCTATCCTGTCACTCTTGCTTCTACAGGTGGACCACAAGGGGTATTTTTACGTTGTCCTCAGCACTTTCTCCCTTATTTATGGTGTATTTATGTAGTGTTTTTTCCCAGTTTCTTTAACTCAAAAATATTATGAAGGTAAAGGTTTACTTGCTTCTGAGAGCCAGTTTGAGGCATAGGAAATATTTAATTGTGAGCACTTAATACAGCTCTTAATTGAAAGGATAAAAGTGTGAAATCTATAATGAGGACTTGTTTTACTTTTGAGTAAAAACATCATTAATTGCTGTTAAATGACTGGTAACAAAATCAAAAGAAAAAAGGGCTTTCAAACATCTACTTAAAATTCCTTCAATTCTGTGCTAAATTCAGTAAATCTGTGCTCAATTCAGGAGACTATTTTAGCTGAAAGAATGGAAATAATATTTAAAATAAAACAATTCTGATTTGCATTTGAAATATGGAGCCATTTCAAAATGTGCATGCTTTTAATGTCTGCAAATACAAAAACCAGCTTGATCCACTGAAAGAACAGCACTTTTCAAAGCAAGAGGAAAGCTACCTTCCCAAAATGAGTAACAGGTTAGTGAGGAGCTAGAAAAAACAAGTGAACAGATGCTTGTTATCATCCAGATTCATTCGCCAGATGCTGTGTAGTAAAAAAGAGCACAAATATGCAAGAAATGAAAAAGATGTCAAGAGAAGTAGAGGCAAGTGATAGCAGTGGCTGAGAAGGAAGAGGGGAAGCTGTGGCCTCTTGCAGGTTATGGTAAGGTACTGTCTATTGCTGTCTGGTGGCTCCCGTGAGAAGTGTTGGCCTGAGTGACAGGGATGGCCAGCCTAACTTCTTGCAGGCTGTGTGGGGACCTGTTGGAGTGCATAGTATGTTGTCACCCCTTGCCCACAGAAGCAAAGTCCTAGGGAAGGCATGTGGTGTTCCTGCGAACTCCTACAAAGACTTGAGCCAGGAGATTGTAACTGATGAGGCATGCAGATAGGTTGAGCTTTCTGCCAGTAATCTGTGCTGCCTTACAATATTTGAAACACTGATGTCCCTGTGAATTATCTTCAAAAGCATTCAGAAGCGTTATAAGGGAGAAGACGTGTCCCTGTCCTCTTGTCTGTAAAGCTCTTCTAGTATCTGACACTTGCAGGGCTGACTGTAATTGTGGTCTGGGTACGTCAATGCAAAGGCAGAAAAGATCCTTGTGAGTGGAAGTGGCCCTGTGTACATCAGCTGCTGGTATTTATGGACAGGCATCTTCAAGGAAAAAACTGTTTGGATAGGGATTTACAAACTGCTCACAGATTTCTCAGCGTTCTGCTTTGTCTGATAGGTTTATATATACTTCATTGTGGCTGCTGCCCACATATATTTCACAGATATAAAGCCCTTATTCTGACATATGGCTGCAGGGTATCTTGAGTCTAGGTATTAGAGTGAATAAAATTAAGCTCTGCTAGAATCAGAAAAGTAGGGGGGAAATGCCCTTATAGAAATAAACAGATATGTCTAGAGAGCTTATCAAACACTGAGAAGATTATCATGTGAAGCAGGCAATGAACTATGCAAGAACTCATGAACCGTGACTTGAGATGGAAAATAGTATTTTCAGAAAGAGCTGAAACAGAGCAGAAGTGAATGTGTTTTTATAAATCAGTGATGGCTCAGTTTATTACAATTTCTTTGACATTTTCTCAACTAGAAAACCTATCCTCTACTTGTAGGTCTACACAGGCCTGTGTATATATCTCATTTATAATCCCTGCAAAGTGCTGTATAGGTCTTCTCTGTCCTGAAGCATCCCTTCTTTCCCTGCCCAGTACGGAACTGTTGTGGAGTGACCCATTCCACCTCACACTGCTTCACTAGAGGCTTTTCTCTTTCTCTATTAGAACACTTCACCACAGATAGAAAGAAAAAAAGGGCTGTTAATCATGTATCCATGTGTAACAGCAATGCATTATACTATGTAGGGGAGCTGTGCTAATACAAGTGGTCTGGGATGGGATTCGTGGTTAGATGAGAGAAGGCTCACAAGACAGTGCTGTGTTATTCGCTACTGCAGAATCTGTTTTTTCAGCTGCATAACTGAGTTGGTTTGCTTCTTCATTAAAATGAATATTTTAGCAAATGCCAGGCAATCCAAAAACACTATAGAGATGATTCTGCTAGTTTTTGATTTGTCTTTTTTTTTTCTTTAGGATGACATACAAAGGTAATTTTGCTGCAGGTTGCAAGGTATTAACTGTTTTACTTAAAAGTGTGGCATGAGAATAAATAATTGGGTGTTTTCATTAAAGTAAGGAATCTTTTCTTCTCCTGCTTTAAAAAGAAAAGACAGGGATGAGAGGGGAAAAGATCAGACTGGTACCATGTAATAACGCTGTAATAATGGCTAGGACTCTCTGCATGTGTATGTATTTATCTATGTAAAGTTACTATAAGCACAGATAAACTTGAAAAGACAAGATCTTCCTTGGGATAGTAAACACACTTGGAGAAGACTATTGACAACTCTTGTATATTTCTGGGCATTGGTAAAACAGCAGTATTTTCTGTAGCATTGCTGTGGAAGGAGCGAGCACACAACTGTGTGGTTCTTAGTTGCCAGCTGGGGTTAAACCACAACATAAGCATAAAGAGCCAAGTTTATTTTTTTTTTTTTTTCCAAGAGGGAAAAGTGAATACCTAAGTCATCTAAAATGGCAAAAAGAGGGTGGTTACATCACTTAGCTTCAGGGTAAAATATATGTGTGAAATGATAGAGGTGATTAATCCCACCCTTCATTTTCATGTTTCAAATTCAGGCATTTGAGTCCAGCATCCAAGACAGTTAAATGCTCCCTGTTGTTAGAAGAGAGAGAGAACTATCCCTAAATAATAACTGGTGTGACCTTTCCTAGATACTTAAGATTTGGATTAATCAGACTTGGTACTTTCTAGTTTTCTCCATTGACTAGAGAGAGTACACAGACAGGTTCAATAAGAGTTTAACTTGTATATGCCTTTGTTGGATGAGATGTAAAATATCTAATAGTTGCCAAAAGCTAAGAGGATATATGATTCTTATTGGTACAAACAGATGTGAAGAAAGAGACAAATCACAAAATCTGATGTAATGTAATTTATGTGATGAAAAACAGAGAATGGAGAGAGAGCTATTTACATGGTGTAACACTTACAGCCAAAGCATCAAACCAGATCTGCTGCTTCCCTGGTAACACACATCTGAACGCTGACAGGTATTGACCTTTCTCCTGCTAGAAAAATTCAGCAGCGAGGTTGCACCTTCAGTCCTATATTTGCTGTAATGTTCACTCCCAGCAAAGAAAGGCAATGGTGGTGAGGAGGAAGATGATGAAGAGAAAGCTGGGATTGCTGCTGCTAACCTTTCATAAGGATCGTCCTGGCCTCTGCCCACTCTGTTCTTCCATCTGTTGTCAGCAGGCCAATTGGAGGCAGCATCTCCTCTTCATTCTCTGCCATTTTGGCTATCTTTCGTAACTGAGTGAAAAGATCTCCCTCACTGAGACGACGGAAATTAATGACAACATCCAAAACAAAAAACTGCAAAAAAATGACAGAAGTCAGAAGAACAGTCACAGGTGGGTTGGACCCTTACTGGTCCAACATTTTGCTTTTGCCTGGGTAGGTGGTGAGGTGGTGAAGTCCTGTCTGGAGAGCCAGGCCTGCAGGCAGTGGAGCAGAAAAACACTGGGGACTGGCCCAGTGCTCACCCCTCCTGTGTTTTTACACCAGTGTAATGCCAGTTGCTACAGGGGAACTTACAGTGTGTGTTTGGCTCAAAACATGCGTTATTTGAATAAGCTGAAAAACACCTGAAGAGATAAAATCAGGAAGTATATAAATAATTTCCATGGTATTATTTGTTTTAAAAAAAACCATAGAGAATCTAGAGCACTTCCTATTGAGGTGAAGAACAGAACTTCCTGGAAAAGAGACAACTGGGATCTACCCCTTCATTCCAAGGGGGCCCGCAGGCATGGCTCCAGTACTACAAATAGTCAAGCAGGGCTATAAGGTACTCTGTCCAGCCAATATACTCTGCTGCTCAATGGCATTTATTGGTTGGGGCAGAGTCACTCTAATGCTTCAGTATTCCTGCCTGTACCTATGCTAACTTCTTCAGGCAGAGCTTAAGCCCCCTACATGGGATGGCGGTATATATGCCATCCCTTGTGTGCCAATACTTGACTGTCAAGAGAAGAGCATTTCCAGCAAATGCACTCTAATAAGATTTTCTTTTTTTCCTGTGGTTTCATCTCTGTTTAATAAACATTTTTGTTTGAATGAAAAAGCAAATGAATTCTGCCAGATTCCTCCTTTCTGCATCACTGTACTTGGAACATTATGTGGGCTGAGGACAAAAAGTGCTGCAGAAGCACCTTTGGGAAGTATTGACAGCAAACGCTTGGTAAGAAGTGAGCTCATATGTTGCATGCGAATTGTGTTTCTGAACACGGATTAGATTAGGCTGCTCTTGAGTGAATTTAAGCAAACTAAGAAACACAGAAAGGTATAAAAAAAGAACTCTCATTTACCTGATTGTTACAAGCAACAATGATGTGCTCTGGTTCTGGCATTACACTGCTTTTCTGGGCCACAAGAGTATCTTTGGTATGTCCTGGAAGACGATAGGAAGAAAAGAGTCCATAGTATTGCTTCATACAGAGAGGATGACCAGACAGCTGTCCACGAGCAAAATCAACAGGTAAAGCATGGCTGGAGAGAGAAGGAGAAAAACAAAGCCAGAGGAAAAGAGGGGAGAGAGACAGAAAGGAAAAGAAATCTAATCTGTCCTTTGTTCTGTTACAATTAGATCAGGTATAACACAAATTGAATAATAAAACGAGATTACAGTATAAGGGAAATTGATGAATTCCCATACCAAAGTTAAATACATCATTCCTGGCAGCTTCATGCATATTCATTAAGCAATTGCATTATCATCTAGTGGAAATGGAAAGAATAGCAGGTCACAAGCAGCTTTGCAATATGCATGGGAAGCCTGCCTAGATGGGACCTTGGAAACTTGCCAGGACCGAAATCAGCAGAACAGCTGGAAAAGACATAGTACCTTGAAAAAAAAGTACTGATGAAATTCACTGCAAATCACAGTGATCCTGTACTGTGCAGAGTGGTTAGAAAGGAAGTTGTAGTCAGGTGTGGGTCAGGCTCTTCTCCCAGGCAACTAGTGACAGAGGAGAGAGCATGGCCTGAAGCTGCGCCAGGGGAGGTTTAGGTTGGATATGAGGAAGCACTTCCTCATGGAAAGGGTGATTAGACACTGGAATGGACTGCCCAGGGAGGTGGTGAAGTTGCCATCCCTGGAGGTGTTTAAGGAAAGATTGGATGTGGCACTCAGTGACAT
>JAVSBS010025133.1:0-11662 GCA_033124195.1 Coracias cyanogaster | reverse complement strand
GAAGTGTTTAAGGAAAGATTGGATGTGGCACTCAGTGACATGGTCTAGCTGATGCCATGGTGTTGGGTCATAGGCTGGACTTGATGATCTTGGAGGTCTATTCCAGCCTCAATAATTCTGTGATTCTGAGTGTGTGAGAGGGCCTTGCCTGATGAACAGGAAGGCCTGGAGCAATACAGAGGAAATTTCTGTTTGCCACAGGGCCTTGCTCATGTGCTAATCCTTAGACTATGGGGGAATAAGTGCTGAAAACCTATTCCCTTTTTATTGAAAGGTGCGTGAAAACACCTCCTCCTAAAAGGAGGTGGCCAGAAAAAAAAAAAAAACAACAAATAGAGAAGTTATCACAATTATGATTATGGATTGTAAAATATCGCACTGACACTGCAGCAGGAAATCATGGTGCTGTCGCTTCGGAGAGGCTGCAGAGACTGCTGGGGGAAGATGATCTTGTAGTGCAGAGGTTTTCTCTCTGCAAAAGAGGACTAAGCTTCCAGCCTGTCAGAGAGGGGCAGGGGCAAAGAGCACACAGATACAGCTGATAAACTGGCATAAAATGTTACCCCTTATCTTGTTTAACTGTCTCTTTAGAACTGCTGCAGTTCTAAACCAGGGATATTCACTTTAGTTCCTTTGCTCTCAAACTCTGCATCACCTATTTCCCTGTACAGGTACTTGTTGTTGTTGTTCTTTATCAGCAAAACAGGGTTATTAGTGTTTTCCTCCCACATTTTGCATAATGTAGAAATTGACCTATATTTAACAAAGTTTTCAATCCTCTAAGGTGCTCTTTAAAATAGTGGAATAGCATGGTAGATTTAGATATGACAATCTGTAATTGTAGCAGTTAAGAAAGGGGTTATTAATTCTGACTGATAGCACCAGAAAGTCTTACACTGATTTAGGAGATGTCTGTGTAACATTTTATAACTCTCTTCTATAAGCAAGTTAGGCTTTGTTTGAAATATTTAGATCTGGCAACTGCATGGAGTATCTGCACAGCTAAAACTAAACACCTGGCTTTGTGCTTGAATATTGTGCATCTGCATGTGGGATGATGCAAGAGAAGCCAGCAAAAATCCTTAACAGCAACAAGGAACTGAAACTGTTAGTTATGGTGTCCTCATAATTATACAGGAGAGGTGATAAGAAAACAGTAGTAACAATATGAAGACACAATACCGAGGATTTAGATTATTATTGATTTAAGGCAAGCAAATCTAATCACAAGAGTCTTTGGATCTAGAGTAGTGAGGTCAAAATAATAATTGAAATCGTCCTTTGTTTGAGCAAAGCGGTTTCTTTATCTCATCTCAGATGCTGTCATATGAAGATGCAATGAACTACATTAGTATGTGACAGTACATCACAGCACGCCAGTGCTGGTGTATGCAGTTGCATGGTGTATTTTGGACAAAAGCATGTGTTCTTAAATAAGTACCTCCTCTATACTTTCTGAGTAGCTGTCAGACATTTGAAGTGAAAAATCAAACAGCATCTTCCTCTTTTATATGAGTCATAGATGATAGGGACTTTCTTGTTTGAATATGGACTTTGCCTTACTCGTCCAAATAAGACAAATATCACATAGGCCTTTTGTATTTCCAAATAGGAAAATGACCCCTTCCCCACTGTGGTGCAGTGTTCATTGTGCTCGGCTCTCTAATGTTTCTATTCTTCAAGGAGCAGTGATTCAGCAGTAAACGTGGAACACACTAGGTGAGGTTATGAATTGCTATGTAAAATGCTGTTATGAGCTACCTCATACATGGCTTAATCATGGATTTCCTCTGTGTTTATATACAGAAAGTAACAATGGCCTAAGTAACTTCTTATTTTTACTAGCCACTGAACTAGCCTGTTTGTGTCGAGGCTTCCTTCTCTTGGTGGGATATGTTATTTATTTGGCAGGGGGAGGGAGGTGAGAGGGCTGATGTTCTAAATGGGGGGTGCAGTGCGTGGAGGGGGAGCAGCACCCTGGCAGGGGTCTGATGCCAGGGAAGGTTTGCAGGCTGTGTAACCGCAGTGCTGCTGCTCTTTGGGACTGGAGAGTGCAGACTTCCTGGTGTGTTCTCGATAGCTCTGTTAGGCAGATTGTGCATGTCCTTTGGGCTGCACAAGAGTCATGACTACCAGGCATCGAAAAGGATCTTTCTCCAACCTGTTAGGTTGCAGTAATAAAGCAGAAAGCGCATTAAAGTGCTGAAGTGCTTGCTCTAAAGCATGCTGAAGCCCCAGCCCTTCCAAACAGTGGAGAGGTGCAATACAGCCTGACTTTAGGCATGTTAGAGCACCCTTGAATCAGAAGCCCTGTGCATACTCAAGCAGCAGCTCTCCTTCCAAGCTACTTACGTGTCCAATAAAGCTTTATAGTCTTGCACTCCTGAAATGAGATTGGCAGCAAACCTGTAAGTAGCAGATAGAAGTGACATCAGTCTTTTGTCATTTGGCAACATTGGGCTGTTTCTGAGAGACAGAAGAGAGCCTGGATGATTGATGACAAAGCACAAGGAGAGAAAGTCTTCTAGTTCGGCAAGAAGAGCCCCTCGCCCCCACCCAAAGCCCTTAATTAATTCACGTCAAGGGAAATATGAAATCCTAGAGATAGTCCCTTCAAATGGTTAAACAGACTACCACAGAAGGAAGCCTGAAAGCATTTATTTAGAGAATGGGAGCAGAGACTGAATATTTAATAGAATCCTTAAAATGGGTTTCAATATCAATACTCATAAGCTGTCCAATTTATTAGAGTACTTCCTGTCCTAAGCAGATATTCTTTCTGAAGAGCTGTGGACAGGTGTATTATTTCCTGACACTGCCCATTTGCACTGTGTCTGAATGGGAAGCTCTGAGAAAAATATTTCCTTGTTAAAGCACGTGCGTTAGAAAATGCAAAGTGGAGGTTTTTTGAAAGCTGTGTGCACAATAAATTTAGTCAGTAATGAATGGAAGCATTTATAGTTATATTTAAAGTAAAGTAAAAAGATACATAGGCTGTCTATGCAAAATGTTAACACATTGGCTTCAATGTTCTAGCTGTTTTATAATAGCATAAATTCAGATGCTGTTAATTCTTTCAGTAATGAGCAGCTAAAGAGTGCTAAAAGCAAAAAGGAAAAATGCACTGTGTGGAGATAGATTTGGTCTGGTTTAATATTTTTAAAGGAGAAAATGTTTTGGTAAAGGCTGAAGAATGGAATTCTGTTTTAAGGGTGTCTGGAGATACAAATTCTGTGCTTGGCTACTTGCTTACCATTTCATTTTAAAAATTATTAGAATTGCCCACAACAGCTTGAAGGAGAAAGGTCAGTTCAGGCCTGGGAAGGCTAGGCCTGAAGGAAGCAGCGTTCTTGGGGAGGAATGATTTCTAAATTCTTATTCTCAGATCCCCTGTGTTTCTGGTGCCCTTTCGGGCACCTGAGTGGGACAATTTAATGCCAGCACGGCCTTTTCAGTTTGCAGGGTTGCTATGAGTCATAGCATTAGCATGCTAAAGATCATTTTTCTTTAAACAATGTGTTAGAAATTAGTATTTCTTTTTTCCATTGCAAAATTATTTACTTGAATTATAGAATGAAAAGCTTTCAAATATTCCTTTAAAAAAATTATAAATCCCATGGTATTTTTTAATGCAAGAAATGTAATAGTAAAGACACTTTCATTTTCGAATATCAGTATGAGTAACCCCAGAAACAGTGCCCTCAGTTAGCAGCCCTAGTAGGAAATAATTTAATGGTTACAGCCCTTATTTTTTAATGAAAGTTGATTGTCTTTTTGCAAAAGCAGTACGTTTAAAATATCCTTTTATTTAGCAAAAGCTGCAAAGTCGTACATTACCTCAGCTGGTCATTTACGTCCTTGAAATACTGGCGAGCAAAGATAATTGCTGGGCTGGAATTGACTGGAAGAGCTAGCCGGTTGTTGAGGTACATGTCATCCAGCCAGTAGTTATACACCTAAGGGAAGGGGACATGAAATCTTAAAGCTATGAACAGCATGCGGAAAGGCAGTCTGGGGGTGAGGGGAGAGTGCTTGTTGCTCCTGGAGTCAGGCATGGGCTCTGATTAATGGAGCTGCTGAGCATTTTCAGCCTTGGCTCTGTGACCTCAGCTCAGCTGAAATCAGCCGCAATTCCATAATCCTATTTCAATCAATGGTAATTTACAGTGTATTCCATTAAAAAGTAAACAAGCTCCATATTGTGGTGGTTTGGATATTTTGTTGTTTGCTTCTCTGCACAACAAAAATCTTTGAGTACAACGTGCTAACTGCTGACTCTTTGAATAGTGGTTGGGATATATTTGAAAGACAGACAATTTTACTAGTGATGGCTTTCCTCAGGAGGCTTCAAATACTTGTCAGTGATGCCAAGATGCTCTGTTGTTAGCCATGAGATACCGTTCTGTAGCAAGACAGAACGGGAAAAGAATTTCCCGAGCCTAATGGTTCCTTCCTGGAGATACTGGCATGTGGATAAGGCCCCTGGAGAATTCCTTCTGTGTCCACTGACACAAATGAAGATTACTGATGCTTGACCCAGGCAGATACACATAAATTTCTAACCATTTTTATTGAAAACACAGATGTATGGTAACCATATGCCTTTATGTCTGAGCACAGTTTGAAGAATCATTATTTGGAAAAATGGAGGCTTTCATAAAAAAAATGGTCTTTCTGAGTTTAGCAGGCATGCTTTGCATATAGTAACTATAAATAACAATGAAATTATGCAAAAATAATTATGAATGCATGCATCGGTTGAAAAAGTTTTCCTCTGAGATACTTCAGTGCTGTTAGAACAGATGCTTCCCCCACAGTCTCTGGAGTCTTCAGGAGAACAGACTAGAGTTGTACTCCTGGCAAGTTGATTTCCAAATAAAAACATTTCTAGTTTATCTTAAGAATTGGGTATTTGATTTTAATAACCAGCATTTAAAGCTGAAATTTCAGAACACACTTATACATCCTGTAATTTGCATGCTATAAGTGGTTAAATGAACAGCTGTCTCCTGGAACACTATTTATTATCAGGAACACCATTTAAGCAGTGGTTAATTTAGCCATCAAAAACATGAAGTTCTATGATCAGAGTAACAAAACCAGATCGGGCGGCATTAAGTGGACCCCTCAGACTGTGGCAACAAGTAGTTCAGAAATTAAGCAGTCCTTTGCAAATAAAAGCACTGCCTGTACTGTAGCATTTTTTTATGACTATCACAGCAATGTGATGGAGTTTTCTTGAGGGTTGCACAACAGAAAAGTTAAGGGAGAACAACAGGTCACTGATATCAGTAGCAAGCCTGGGGGATTTCACTGAATCCATGAAACCATTCAGTATCTTTTTTCCTTGCTATAACTGAAGGACTTAAGTAAAACGAGTGTTTCTAGTTTTTGGCTGCTGTATTCTAACATGGTTAATGCAGGCAGGGTGAATTGTGACTCTGTGGAATAATAAAACCTATTTTATATAGAGCTTATTTAATTTTCCTGTCTTGGGAAGCAGAAAGATGGAGTTTTATAAAGGCTGAGGTCTCAGCATGGTCTGTGTCGTGCATATGTGTATATGTGTATATGTGTGTGTGTATATTGAACAAAGTAAATACTTCAGGGGTACTACATTGGTATGGTGTGATAATGAATGGCAAATAATAGTTTAATTTAAAAAGAGTAATTCCGGTCCTAAAGTATTCTACTCCAGAATAATTTGACGGGATTAGAACTTTGGCTAGATGGATATGCAAGGCGTTTTTTATAGCCCTATCAGAAAGCATTTTTCATTTTAATAAAAACATTTAATAAAAATGTTATTAAAGGAAGAAATTACATCCAAAAAGGATATAATACAGTGTTTCCTACAGGTAGAGCTGACACCTGCATGCGTGTGCCGAGGTGCATAATTTACTTCATTTATGTTGATCTGAAAACATAATAATGACATGGATTTTACATAATTTGAAAATTCTAGCCTAAAATGGCTGAAATACCATTTGGTAGAATCTGACAAGGCCCCCATTTGCACTGACCCACTGAAAGAAAGCAGTGATCACATATAAAACATCACAACGAATTTGTAAAGGAACACCATCCAATACAGCAATTATTTTCCACATCTGCATTTACTTACCCAGTTTGTTGTCTTTTCCCTTCTTTCCTCGAGGATTTGCTGCAAAGATTCCCCCACGCCTCCTGCAATTCCAAACTGCTCCACAATGACCTTGGTCTTTCTAAATTGCTCCTCCGTCACCAAGTGTTTCATGCACTGTAGGTACATGCGTAAGGTCTGCTGCAGTGGTGGGACTGGAAGTTTTGGCAGTGCCTAATCATAAAACAACCAACCAAATAAACCAAACCAAACACACACACACAAAACCAAGCAGAGAAAAGCAAGTAATTCTACTTATTCACAAATGGTCCTCTTTTCTTTTTTTTCCCTTCTGTTGCTGATTAATGTATTATACCCCTTTTAAAAATTATTTATTCTGTTTTTGCAGTTGAGATGCCCAATTATTGCAAATGTAATCGTGTGACTTCAGTGGAGTTTCATTAGGGTTTAAAGCATCTGGATTTTAGGACATAGTATGCAGTTGTATGCAATATTGAAGGAGTGGTACCTCTCCAGTAGCTCTATTTGTAGTCCTTTGGCCAATGAGGATTTAAAATGAATAGGCCAGGAAACTAGTGGGAAACAGGAGAATATTCCTTGGTAAAAAATCTAGATATCCTAGGGCAAACAGGTATGATGCAAGCATATAGTCCAAGCTAGACTCTAGGAAACCTTCAGATACAGTAGAGCATAATAAAATAATGCACTAAGAGAAGGTATTTCATTAGTAAAGAAGTGCATTTAGCTTGTGATCAGTAAAGCTGTGGGTTAATACTTGTCTGATTGGTAATGTGACTCGTTATAAAATCACAGAAATAGAAAATGTGACAGGCCTGCCTGTTTATTAGCACTGACTACAGTCCTCAATAAACCTGTGTTTTACCTTGCAAAACCTCTGCTGTCAGCCAGTCTAGAACCCTCCTAGTAGGCTTGGTAAAACATTTCTGTTTATACTGACTTTATCCTTAACCTGTTTGGAGCAGGAAACCAGTAGTATCTGGGAAGAAAACAATCTCATGCTGTCCATGCCATTAAGCTTTCTTTGGTTTTTTTAATGTACAATTAATCGAGTGAAATGTGATTTGTCATTTAAAAGACAGGAATTAGGAGGGCAGTAGGAAAATCAAGCAAGGAGGTAATCCATGAAAGACCGTGAAATTGCAATAGGCTGTAATGCTCCTCAAGGAGGTGGTCATGTCTCCAGTTATGAAACAGTCATGTAATTCAGCGGGCTTGTCCACTAGTGATAAGGGTAGACCATAAAATTTTGGAAGGTTTAATTTTCTGATTTGATTTTTGCCTGTCTCCTCAGGTAAAAATCAGATTTTTTTTTTTTTTTAATAGCTCTTGATGTAGTAGACATTGATTATCACAGGAACACAGGGCCATAGCATGCTTTTGGTTGGAAGAGAAGTTTAGCAGTCACCTGGTCCCACCTGCTGCTCAGAGCAAGGCTAGCTGCAAACTCCTTTGCTAGTGCATGCAGGGAGGGAAGAAGTGCTCTGAACAGAAGGCAGGGAGTGGGTGTCTTCTGAGCTCAAAGGCCAGCTCTGCCTTTTGACATCCCCAGAAAAGTCAGTGCTGCGTTATGTTTCCCTATCTAGAAACCAAAGATTTCAGATGCTCGTAAGAAGTGTCATAGAATTACTTGTTATTAATGGAAATGCAAATCCAGTTTAGCCTGTAATGCACCTCAGGTCTCAGAAATGAAAGAATGCTAATTCTACAGTTTCAGGCTATGTTTAGTCAGGGCGTATCTCTTCTGTCATTGATTTCTTGGACAGTGGAAATAGATGTGCCAAATAGTATTTATTTTTGATACCTGGCTTTGGTCCTATCTTTCTGGGTAAGGTTACCGTACAGTTCATGACTTTGCTTAGGAAAAAAGCTTTAAACCCATGGGGTTGGCTGCTTATAGGCACACACATCAGGCATCTTTTAAACCAGCTTGAAATGTAATCACATGTAATAGTTTGATAGTTCTGTACTATTAAGAAATAATTACATGACATCTCTGACTGTGTAGTAATGCATCTACTGTTGTGAAATAATTATTTCATTTACTGGAATTCTTCACAGGATGTTGGGAGGAAAAGTGCATTTTGATATAGGAAGAACTAATGTTGTATCAAAGTTTCTGAATGCAAACTGCTGCAGGATAACTAGTGTTCCCTGAAATTAAGAAATCAGCTCTGGAACAGAGCTTGGTTTACAATTATTATATTAATTCACATTAATTTCCAGCATTAAAAGCTGTTAAGTCATCTATCGTCAATATTTTTAAATCTTTTTTTCTGTTTGTTTTCCCAGAAACAGTCACTTACTGTCTCATCTTTACTGCATGTATCTTTCTCTTTCTTCTGCATGTCTTTTTCTAGGACAGGCATTCCTGCATTTCTTTTGATATCTTTTGTTGAGGACAGAAATTGAAGTCACTTGGGTGCACTTATGGAGCCTCACGCCTCAGTTCTGGAAATAGAAAAGATTTAAAGTTCAGTCAGTGCCCATTATTTATAACCAAAATATACATGGGGAGTATTCCCTGTACAAGCATACACAGAAGCTTCAGAATGCAAAACTGAAGAGAAATAGAAGTACAACATTCAAAAGCAGCTGAACTGAGCCCTGTGGAAATTGCTCTGACATTCTATTTGTCTCATTTTGCTATAAATTTCTTTATCCAGAACTATCTGCTGCGCATAAATGGCCCCTTCCCAGCATGGTTTATTTTGTCACTCTAATTTACTTTCCAATGCATCGTGCCATGGTTGCATGCTTTGTATTACTGTTATATGTTAGCTGGAGGAAAAAGGTGACTTTTCTTTGCATGTACTTATGTCAACACAGGTAATAGTAAGGTTGCAGTTTTCTGTATAAGAATCTTCTATGTGCCCCCTTTACCATTTTACATGAAACCACCAGTCTTTAAATGTATTTGTCACTGTGTGATTCCATGGGAACAGGTAGGTGCTGTAGGAAGCTGTGGACAGGAGCTTGATGGAGATGTGCCATTGCCCCTGAAGACTAGAAGCTCGCAGGATGCCAGTGCTTTGGGGCATAGCTGTGGGCTGGGGGAACCTCTGAGCCTGCCTAGGCTGGCAGGCTGGCTGTAGGAGGAGCGGCATATACTGCACTTGAGCCATTTCACACAGCAGCCTTTCCAAATAGCATATACCTATCCAGGGAGATGGATTAACCCGCCAAAAGTCACAGAAGCCATCTGTGACAGAGCAAATACTTCCACTAGTGTCTCTCTGGTATTGTGCTTATCCTGGCTTTCACTTCTAAAGATGCCTCTTACTCCTTTTCTGTACAAGAATTAGCTATATGACACATATTTCCTCTGGTATAATAGTGCCCACACCAAGTAGTTGTCCTTCAGTGACAGTGGTACAACTAAAGCAGAGTAAGTTCTATGTGTTCAGTCAGGTCTTGATGAATCGCAGGGTTGGTTTGTTTGTTTTGTTAATTACTTCGTGTGTATGCAAATATAAAAGACAACATGTATTCCCTAAGTAGAAAAGAAGGTCGTATTTCTTTTCTGAAACCCTTGGCACTATACATTCAGGACACTTGAATTATTTCTACAACAGCTTTTAAGAACAATTTGGATAAAAACCTACAGTATATGAAGTTGCAATGAAGAGGTTTGTTTAGTGCTGGGCAGGGAAGGCTGTGCATTATTCCTCTCCTGAGGAATTGGCTTGGCCTATTCCAACCTTGTGGCTTCAGCATGGCTCCGCCAATGTGTATGTGGTCACTGACACCTTCTGTTGATCTTGTCCTCTCCCTGTCCTGGCACGAGCTGCCACTGGGGCCATGTGCCTTGAAGTAGGTTGTATAAGGCTGAGAGATGTCCCTGGGGCTCTGCAATGAGCCACACGGCAAACTCATGTTGATCTGTCATCTGCTTATGAATTCAGCCCAGGTGAGAGACTATTTCTCTCACAGAAAGGTCACATTAACCCGCTGCACTGCTCCGCTCCCTCTCGTGTGCTGCACAAGTCTCGTCACTTAGCCGTGCGCTCTATTCCTAGCAACCCAGGTTCAAAGCACGTCAAATAATGGACATGTCCTGTAACTCTTGGAGGACTGGGGCTTGCCCAGTTGTTTATGGGCTGGACTTAGCTTCCTACCTGCATTCAAATACAGAGTAGCAATTTTGTCTTCAAAGCCCCTAAAACTGTATTCCCCTAGATGAAAAATCCTGTTAGTATTGTTCTCACCGGGACTTCCATTGTTTCCTTCCTTGTTTTTTGTCAAACCGCAGTATGGAGTCACACCAAGTCCCTACTGGCTCCGTGTCTGTGGGAAATGCTACTAATAACAGACTTGCATATCTGTAAAATCCACGTGATAGAGTTTGGGGGTGGTAGCCTGAACTGCACGTTTTTCTGTCATGGGGATGAACTGAGGCTTTGTGTCTGGTTCAAGCACTGCCAGCTTAAGCATCATCCCCAATCCTATACTTGGTTATTAAAAGACAAGGAAACTGACACAAGAGAAAATCCTGCAGAAATTCAAGAGGACTTCAAAGTTGCTTGCTGAAGTGGCTGTGAGGTGCGTTGTCAAATTTATTAGGCAAAAAAATACTCCTAGCTGTTTTTATTTACGGCTGGTTTAGCGGGAGGGCTGGGATGAGCAGCTTAGCAGGGCGGCTGCGAGCCACAGCAGGCTGGGGAGCCGGGTGCTCTTCCCCACAGCTCAAAGCAGCAGCTCAAAGCCACAACAAAAGGCACTGATCTCCCCCTCAGCAAAGAGCAAAGAAGGGCTGAAATAAGCCCACGTGCTTGTACTCGAGCGCTCCACACATTGTGGACTCGGGAGGCAGCTTGCAGCATATAACGGTGTTGGGGCATTACACTCGGCGTCCGTCTATTCATCCTCACTCTCAGTGTTATCAGGAAGATAAGCTTAAAGTTCTAGGGAACCTATGCTTAAAATTAAGCGCAATGTAGGCGTTATCAGGTGCGAGGTGCGCACTGCTGCGGCCGTTGAAGGTGATGAGAGGAGCCAGGAGCTGTCCTGCCGCCTGCCCGGAGCTCCCCGAGGGCGGCAGCAGCAGCGGGGCCCGTGGGGGAGCGCTGCCGGTGCGCCCTGAGACCTTCCCACGCCCCAGCCCAGGGGAGTCCCTTCCCTCCCGGCCCGCCCGTCGCGGCGGGACCCGCGGGTGGCGGCGACGGGGCGGCCTCGTGGGTGTCGCCGGCACCACGGAGTTTGGCGAGGGGAACGTTCTCGCTCCCCGCCGCGGGACCCGCCGCCCCCGCTCCCCGGCGCACGGCTTCCCCTCCCTCCCCGCCACTTGCGGCCGCGCCGTCGGGGCGGCAGGAGGCGCGGGGCGCGCAGCCCGCCCGCCCGTACCTGCTCGTCGGGGCGCTCCGGAGCGGCTGCCGGGCGGGCTCCGCGCGTCGCGGCGGCTCTGTCCAAGGTGCCGCCGCCGCCTCCTGTGCGGCCAGGTCCTCTCTGCGCGGGGGCGTGCGGAGCGCGGCTCGTCCTCGCCGCCGCCTGGCTCCTCCCCGCCCGGCCCGGCCCGGCCCGGCCCGGCCCTGCCCTGCCCGG
>JAVSBS010025132.1:8790-25374 GCA_033124195.1 Coracias cyanogaster | reverse complement strand
GGGGAGTGGTCTGGGACCCCAGTGGGTGGACCGCATCCCTTGGTGGGCAGACCCGGGACATCTAGGGGGCGGATCACAACATCTTGGCGTAGTCAAGTGTATATTAAGTGTATAGGACTACAACATATGCAAGGCTTAGTGTAGCAGACACACTTGAGAATTCCTACAGAGCAATGAAAAGTGGTGCAATGCCCACTTTAGCCATCCCCCTATGTCTCAGTAAAACCAAACATGTCATGGTGATCAAAACCTTGGCTATTTTGCTCCTGTTTTCCATTGGGACGTTGTAGTGGTTTAGTCCCTGCAGGGACCTGAACCATGTGGCTGCTGCCCCCCCCCACCCCTAACCCTTGGACAGGAGAAGCGGCAAGGGGGGATTAAAAATGCCTTTGTTCATTAAGATAAGGAGAAGTTAATATGACAACAGACAAGAAACAATCAGAACAACAGTGAGTAAAACATGGTACAAAACATGCTATACTGAGCGCACAGGCAAGGCACAGTGGACCCGACACACCTGTTGCACCGCGCAGAACCAGCACTGGGGGCATGATGTCAGTATGGTATGGAATAGCCTGGCTGTGGCTTCCCCCTCAACTGCTGAAAATTAACCCTGTCCTGGCCAAACCAGGACAGAAGTTATAGCTGTAACAAATCCTACCCTTAAAAAACAAAACCAGTTTCTTTCAAATTTTGTTGGTAAGTGATTCTTTTATAATCTGTTCACCACACTTAAGAGACAAATTGCTCTATTTTTGTGGACCTTATCACCTTTAACATCCCACTGCATCCTAAGTGGCTTGTTTACAGTCACATTTCAAATTTGGCAGGACTATTAATATGGCCAGGCTTTCCCAACATCTTTTTGTTTGTAGCATTCTTATTAGTCATTCTCAACTAGTTCCAGCAAAGTGCAGCTACATATAGCTCCAACATTAATCTGAGCCAATATGCCACATTGTTAAATTACAAACATAAGAGGAGAGCTGCAGCTTCTCTGAACATTTCATGAGTTAATTTCTCTATTTGATCTAGTCTGCCTTCTACAGAATTTTCCATTTTGCTTCATTCTTTACTAATTGGCTGAAAGGTAACAGTTCTGTGGTAGCCTTCGTGACTCATTAAATGCTAGGAACATGCAGGAAGAAAAAAGTCCAAAATGGTTCAAAGGCCTAGAGAATCCTGAGGGCTTCCTGGAGATACCTAGCTTTGGCAATCTGTCTTGCTTAGTATACATGTTTACATGATAATGAACATAATAGATGTATCTTGGATCAAAGGATGCTTCATATTGTTTTAGCTCTGAATTTATACATATTACATCCCTTACTCTGTAAGAACATACGGATTGTGTGATTTCCTAAATATCAAAGCATTCTGTGGTTTATATTATAATACATATTCTAATAATTTTACTGAAGCAAATATAGTAATTGAAATGAGTGAAAATTGCATACACTTCTTTGTGTTGAAAGGTCTTTTTCAGTACTTTCATGCTAAGTTCATTCTGGTCCCTGACATTCTCTGGCTTTCTAATTCTGTCTTCTACAGCCTGGCATTATTGGGAGTATTTTGCACAGGCTTTGTAGTGACAGACCACATATGGCTCAAACCTTCTTCAGACATTCATAGGGATTTTTTTCCTATGAGCATTGCTTGAAAGTTATAAAATAAATGTAAAATATGAATTTATATACTATACACATAACAGTTTATGTTTTTCACTGTCTCCTCAGAGACCTACCTTATTCTTGTGTTGTGCTTTTCAGTTGACTTTTTAGATGCTCCTCTATCATAATTTTCATAGAAACAGTATAAAATCTGACAAGTCTCACACACTTTGTGAAATTTGCTTAGTGCTCCCTCCATCCTATCCTCTCACCACAGTTGTGGCATCATGAATGTTTGCAAGATACTAGGTTGTTCCACAGGCCATAAAATGGGAGATTCTCTGACTAGTGATCAAGTATATGGTCCCAGAAGCAGTAGAGGCACTGTGAAGTCCTCCTCCTTAACAGAACACTGGAAGAGTATTTACTCTCAACTGGAATGCTACAACCTTGTGACTCAAGTTGGAGTGTATCCAAAGAGTGGCCCAATAAATTGTTCATATGAGAGCCATGCAAAAAGATTTGCTCCATTACAGGGGATATCTCATAATCCAGTGCATACATAAATTTATGTAAGATGCATATATGACTTCCATAAGACTAAGAAATTCATTTAAGGAACAGTAAGAAAAAATAATTTCCAATAAGTGTACTGTATGCTTCATCGAGAGGAGAAGAATGTCATTTCAGCAATTTTAAAATCTGTTCTAGTCTTATGATTTAAACCTATACTCCTAGATTATGTTAGTTTACTGAGTCCAATCAGTAATGGCTCACCTTACATTTAATCTTCCAACAGTATTATAATAAAGCATAGTAAAAAGATTGCAGATCTAAGTGATCATCAAGATATAATGATCTCTTTTTTTCCAGTCACAGTTGCAGGAAAGATGTCTCATACATAAACTAAAGGACATTTTTTAAAGTTAAAAAAAATTCAAATCTTTGTGGAAATGGAAGACTGGGTTGCAGAAGGCACAAAAGGGGTCAATCATCAAAATAATAAGCAACCTAACAAAAGAAGGATTTAAAATATCAAAAGATAAGTTATTTTTAACATGTTGTTAGTTGATCTTCAGTCTGCTTCTCATTTTTTTTCTCCAGTAAATATCTACTTACATGTTTGAAAAGTATCAAAATTTTGGAAAAATAAAGATATAAAGAAAGATAACAAGGACATAAAGAAAAAACCACACAGGTTACCTTGGGGAAAGAACACCAAAGTTGGCATAACTGTAGTGTTTCATTATTTATTATTCACTATAATGGGGAGAAAAGCCAGGAAGGATAAAAGACTAGTTTATACTTCATAAATTTTTATATACCAGTGTATTTATAAAAATATTTAGAGTTGATATGAGATGCTATCTTGCTTAAAGTTTTAGTGACTCAAGAAAATATCAACATGATTACAATGAACAGAGATAAATCTATTAATTCTGGTGTATTATAGCACATGAATTTACGAACAAAGTAAATCAGATTGACTAATTAAAACATTTTTTCTACGTAAAACTTGAAAATTTGAATTGCTGCTCAGCCTTTCATATTATTTTCTGACAGTCAGAAGACAACTTCAGAGACTAGCTTGAACTGTCAAAATAATTTATATATATTAAATGTCAATGCAACTCAGGAAGAAGACAAAAATTTGCTTTCAATATGACATTTATATGCCAGTGCTTGATTTAGCTATGCAGAGGTAGCAAGACATGTAAGCTAAAAGTAGTTATGTAGCATATTTCTAAACATGATGTCCCATTTATGTTCAAAATGATGTGGACTGCATCAATTAGGAGAATCAAGTGAGTTCCAAGAAGTAGTTTAAAAAAAGCTGTGGAGTTGCTTAGTAACCTGATGTTATACTTCATTTCCCAACAGAACTATAAAGCTGTCAGACTGGTAATGGGGAGTTTCCCAGGATAAATGGCACCTTGTGTATTGCCAGAAACATGATTCCGTTAAGTATGTGATACCTGTCACGAGTCATGCATATGCACATGGTAATACATGCAACAGGGCAGTTATCAAAGAAATGACTTTTAGTTGCACTTTGTCATAAAAATTCCATGCTTTCCCTCCTTAAATGCATAATCTTGTCAAACAGGAGAAGGCACTGAATCCAGAATGCCTAAGGGGAAAATTTTAATCTGGCTCTTTCTTAGTGCTATATTTACCTGACATCAGCTTTGTTCTTCACTGACGGTAATCCAGCATAATCTACTACATGCATCCTAGACTCGGAAATTTAGTTTTTTCTTCCTGAAACCCAAAGAAGTCATAACTCCTTCTATCATAGGAGTGCTTTCACAGGACAGCCACATAGATTTATCTTAAATTTCAGTGAAAATGCAACACATTTTCAAGTACATTCAGTGCAAAATGCAAATATACTGAGGGGAAAGATATCAATCTTACTTCCTCAACAACTTGAGTTATCAGTTCCTAAACCTACTTTCTTTTTGGGAACGGAAAAAAAATCTCAGATTGAGAAAAATATATTTTTTATTTCATGAAAAACCTAGTCTAAAAATCAACCATAGTTCTGCCAAAGTGTGAAGTGAATGCCATTTAGTTGTTCCAAAACACTCTATAAATAAGGAAGAAAAAACCCTATCTACTATAACAGAGTCAGCTCATCAGTTGAGGTGAAATGGACTGTTGAAGTCTGTTGTTGATTATATTTACTCCAGAATTCAGCCTATTTGATTTTATTTTTTTGCCAAAAATATACTAACGGCTGTGCATGTTGTCTATCTAGACTTTTGTAAAGCCTTTGACACCATTGCCAACAGCATTCTCCTGTAGAAACTGGCTGCTTTTGGATTGGATGAGTGTACTCTTGGTTGGGTAAAAACCCATCTGGATGGCCAGGCTTAAAGAGTTAAGATGAATGGAGTTAAATACAGTTGGCAACCAATCACAAGTAGTGTTTCCCAGGACTCCATGTTGGGGCCAGTTCTCTTTAATATCTTTATCAATGGTCTGGACAAGGGTATCAAGTACACCCTCAGCAAGTTTGCAGATGACACCAAGTTGTGTGTAAGTATTGATCTTCTTGAGGGTAGGAAGGCTCTGCAGAGGGATCTGAACAGGTTGGATTGATGGAATAGACTGAGGCCAATTGTATGAGGTTCAGCAAGGCCAAATCCCAGGTCTAGCACTTGGGCCACAACAACCCCATGCAACACTGCATGCCTTGGGAAGTATCAGCCCAGAAAGCCAACTGTATCCTCTGCTGCATCAAAAGAAATGTGGTCAGCAGGTCAAGGGAGGTGATACTGCCCCTCTACTCTGCTCTGGTGAGAACTCATCAGGAATGCTGCATCCAGCTGTGGAGCCTTTAGCACAAGAAGGACATGAACCTGCTTCAGTGAGTCCAGAGGAGGGTCACAAAAGTGATCAGAGGGCTGGAGCACCTCTCCTTTGAAGAAAGGCTGAGAGAGTTGTGGTTGTTCAGCCTGGAGAAGAGAAGGCTCTGGGGAGACTTTATTGTAGCCTTTCAGTACTTAAAGGGGGCCTGTAGGAAAGATGGGCACAGTCATTTTAGCAGGGCCTTTAGTGATAGGACAAGGGGTAATGGTTTTAAAGTGAAAGAGAGTAGATTTAGATTAGATATAAGGAAGACATTGTCCTTAACAGCTGTGTGGTTCACTAACTCCTAAATTAAATGGTCCTAACTCCTAACCTAATGGTCTCCTGGTCAGGATCAATGAATTCCACCCCTTGATCCACATACAGTTTACCTTTCCTAAAGACACATAGTAAATTACAGATTTTATTAATAACATACAGGCTTCAAAAGCCCTAAGTACGAGACTCAGCAGAGCAGTAATGATCTGTCCAATTTCACTGCCTTGGCAAATACAATGTTTTCAGCAGGGTTTCCATACAGACTGCCAGTCTTAAAGTGTTGTGATCAGCAGTACCAAGTCCAACTGAGAGATGGTTACTGGCAATGTCCCTGGTGGAACAGTAGTGGTACCAATACTGTTCAATACCTTTATTAATGACCTGACTTGTAGGATGTAGTGCTCTCTCAGCAAGTTCATATGTGGTACCAAATTGAGGGAGTGCTCAGTGATTATGGATTTGGAACAGAGAACATCTGAGAGGCTGAAACAGCTGGCCTTAAAATGAAAAGTCTAAGCAGTGATCCTTTTGCTGTATGCAGGTATCTAATTGGAGGTTACAGAGGAAAAAAATTCAGACTGTTCTTGGAAGTGCAAAGTCATAGCATAAGAGACAATAAGAACAAAGCTGCAAATTTTTATTAGAGAAAAGGAAAAATTATTTTATTGTGACAGAGGTCAAATATTGGAAGAGAGGCTTAGGCTCTGGAGTCTCCACCCTTGGAGATACTCAGAACTTGACTGGGGAAGTCATTGACAATTCTCATTGAATTGTCCCTGCTCTGAGCAGGGGTTTGCATTAAGCAACCTTCAGAAGTCCTTTCCAACCCAAATTGCTCTGTGATTCTATGATCAAGTATTACTGCTGAGTTTTTAGCTGAATGCAATTTAAAATCTTAAGAACAAGGGTTATTCTAAAACTATTTGCTCCATTTTCAGAGACTACTATGTATTTTTAATTAAATACTAAGTTTTTAGTCTTCTGCAAACACAAAGAGTTAGGTTTTGATAGAAGATAGCACAATATTCCTACTTATGCATATTTTTCAATGGGACCCAAGCTAAATTATGCACTTCTGCAAATGCTTTGCACAGCCAACTCACTGTAAGAACTCATTTTGTCTGCTAAAGCTGATGGCAGATTTGTATTTGTGAAATGTTTGAATTAAGTGAAGGAAATGGTGCTTAAAGTGTGGCAACTGTTTAATCAGTGAGTCATTTACTCTTAATGTGTGAAGTATTTTTTATGGGCTCATTTATGATAATAGACATTCAAGACTCAATGTAAGCAATAGATTTATGATATATTTAGTCACAACATAATCCAACATAAGTACTCTTATTTATTACTATTCACAGTTTAATTATTTTTTCTCCATACAATTTACAGCATGTAAGTAAAAGTACTTATCAGAATTTTTCAAACAGCATTTATTCACATCTGTCTTAGCATATTTTTACATTCAGATGTTGTACTTAAAAACACAAGACTATTATCTAATTTGCATAATTATATGAACAGAAGAGTGTCCATCTTTTTCCCCATTTCAAAGAAACAATTAAGGAAATCATTAACCAGGAACCTGATCCATTCCTCTGGAACTTCTTTTTTTTGGTCAAAATATGGGGGTCTGTTTTTTGTTTATATATTTCTGATTTTCCCTCAGAAGCTGGTTTTTTCCCTTCTCTTTCTTCAAATACCATGCCAAAGAGTTGAGACTGGAAATTATGATCCTCTGGCTACTGACAGAGGCAAATAAACTGTAGCTGCTTGGATACATCATAAATATTATTCCAATTTTACACACTACAGAAGTCCTCTATAATTTTAATGTATAGTTCATAAGAGTAGAGTTTGTAAACACAGATAATAAGCTAATACAGAAGAAATTGTCACATAAAGGGATATATACCCTATGGTTAATTATCCTTTATTGTCAGTATGCTACTTTTAACTGGGATTCTTCCTAGTTAGATAAAAAAACCGATGTGATTTTCATATATTAGTTACGTGAATTTTCTAAGTTAGTGGGGAAAAGATATTGCAACAAAAAGTAAATACAATTCCTAGCATAAGACTTTTTATATGATGTCCAAGATATCTGTATCAAAGTATATAAAGGCTAAAGACTTCTGCTTCACTAGCTGAGGATGATCAGTTAGCCAAATATTGTCTGGATATAAAGTATTACTTATGATTTTAGACTGTCAAATTACTTATAGCAGCTGAAGAGTCTGAAAAAAAATTAGTATCCTGACATTTCTCTCAAGCCCTGAAGAGTCCAGCTGACATGAAGTTCATGTTACGACTGTGCTGTAAAGATCAGATGTAATGTGGCTATATGCATGTGCAGAATTAAAAAGATTATCATTACAATGAAATTCTGCATTTAGGTAACTGACAAAAGAATAAATGTACAGAACATCTTAGCCACTTTGAAAAGTTCCAAATCTCATTTGTGATATTTTCTGAATGGTACTTAAATGGCCATTTAGGAGGAAAGAGTAAGGTGTTTTGGGGACTGTGTAGCAACTGCTTTCTCTCAGAACTAGATGAATGGCCAAAGCCATGAATGGTGAGAGATCAGAAACAATTTTCCCTCTCCCCCAAAACTGCAAACAAGATTTCTAAGTGTCTTAATTCTTAATTACGTTTTGTTGGCTTTTGGCTTTTAACTTGGAGAAACTGAAATACAGTCAAAAGCCTAGGAGAGGGCCAGGTCCAATATTTTTCTTTATTTAAGCTAGATAGATGTGTGTTCTAACGTATTACCTCTAATTTACTGGAACATATTCCTGTTTCTTTTGCCCTACTTCATGTTACTATGGTTAATTTCAGCAAGGCTTCCCCCAGCTAGATCTGCAACAACATTTGTCTTTTCTGGCCATTTTAGCTTCTACTTACAGGTCTTTATTATGTTGAATTTTTCTGTGCTTTCTTAAGTTAAAAAAGAGTCCTATTTATCTTCCTTAAAACCCATAATTTGGGATGGCATTAGATTAGGCATAAATTGGGCTCTACCCAACTTCTAAACCATGTGGCAATCAATCATGTCAGTTTACTTGTGAATATGCCAGTTTGTTCATATTTTAAACTACATAAATAAGATTAGTTTGCTACTAACCGTTCCATAATAAACTGTGAAAATGACACTCTGGCTATCTAACTTAATTCTAATTCTTGAAGGTCAGTATAACCAGAATATTCTTTTGATTTAATTATCTTTCTTTCTTTAACTCTCTATTCAAGTCTGCTGCTCCTTAAATGCATATGGGTTTCATGGGGTTTGGTAGGATGAGGGGAAATGGGTGCAAACTGGTACACAGGAAGTTCCACCTTAACATGAGGAGACACTTCTTTACTGGGAGGGTGACAGAGCACTGGAAGAGGCTACCTAGGGAGGTTGTGGAGTTTCCCTCTCTGGAGACTTTCCAGACCCATCTGGATATATTCCTTTGCGATATGCCCTAGGTGAACCTGCAGGGGTGTTGGACTAGATGATCCAACCCCTATCACTCTGTGATTCTGTGATTCTGAGTAAAAAGTGAGACTCCTAGTTTTCATTAATTTTTATTCTGGAAATGTCTTGAAGAGAATTATGCAACTATGAATAGGATCTTGAATAAGAGCATTGGTTTTGTATGCAGTAAGACATTTCACAGAATCACTGAACGTCATAGCATTAAATAAGTAGCTGGTATTGTAGAGTGACTTATATTAGAATTTCTATGAGATTTCTTTCATAAAGCTTATTTTTCTCCACTTTTGTGTATTTTAGAGGGGTTTAAAAGAAACATTTGGAACCTAAATTTTCTCTTAACAAATAGTCTAGCAGTATAGCTGTAGTGCCTTTTACAAGGTTTATATTATGGAATATAAAGCATGCTACTGTGACTTCTGTGGGAATTTAACACCATTAAACTAGATAGAATTTGCATATACTGGATTTACTTTTAACCTTTAGTTTGAGAATAGTGGTTAGGTGGTCCAGGTTTTTATCCCCTGTCTTCCTTCTTTTCTTAATAACTGTTGCAGCTGCTTTTCTCCTTCCCTTCAACTCCTTGTTTGTGGGTTGCATTTGGTTGGTTGTTTTTTTTTTTAAATTGATAATTTATTTGATGTCATTCTTTAATTTTAAAGTATATTTAAATGTTATTTTTGTAACTGTTAGTTGTGCTTAAGATGTTGTGCTTAAAATGCCCACATTACTATGAAATTTATTTTTACTTTTGGACAGGGTAAAAATGAAAAGAATTATTTTCATTAGTAAGACCTTCATTAAAACAGATGGGAACCAATCTCCATTAATGAAAAAAAAAAATATTACCTTTTCTTTTAAAATGCAAAAATAAATCAAACATATACATATACATGAACATGCTTAAATGTATGCATATGTTTCTCTATGTGTATTTAGATGTCATTAGAGGCATAACCAGCAATTAAAGAAATAAAAAACAACAGACCTAGATTTACCTTTATTGTTGATGGTACCTTCCCACAGGATTTGTTATTTTTTGCAAATTTTACTTAGTTTTCTGTACTATATTATCATATTATCACATAATGGAGCAAAGAGGAACATTTTCTAAAGCAATTTTATATAGGAAATTTTTAACAGAAAATTTAAAAATCAAGTATAATAAGAGATAGGTATTGAATTTGAAACTATTAATTCACTGATTATGTTGCATATCTATCAGAGGTGTTTCTCATTTTCCTATATTTAATCTGTGCTTTATGTCTAGTGAAGAAATGGTGATTATTGTGTTGGGTGACAATCACAATACTGTAATTTTCATTATGAAGTTAAGGGTTATGACAGCTACCTGCTGTCGGTACCCAGAATCCCTACTTTGTTAAGGAAAACAATGTCTGTGATTGCCTATCAAACATCTATGGGATAAGAAGCTATTTGGAAGACATTTCACACTATTATTTCACGTTATGTTCTATGTTAATATTTACCACTAGCGTAATATTTATTACCCTTATTATTGATTTTGCTGTAGAAATACAATAAATAAGACGTAAAGGAGACTTCAGATAATAACGTCATTTTAATTATTTTAAATAAAAATTATTACAAAACATGCTTTAAAATACTACACAGAAACATATTAAATAAACAATTTATTCACTTTTGACACCAAGAAAACCTACCTGTGAAATCCTAAGAAGGGGCTAACTTTAGATGTATTTTCTTCAGCTGGAGAGGTAGGATTTATTTTTTTATTTACAAAGCTTTATTGAGAGGATTTTTTTTTCATCTATTTTGTAACAAACAAAAAAAATTGATAGACTTGATTTTTTCAGAACCTAATGACAATCCATTCAGAGGAAGATAGGGACTGCAAAATTCAGGATTCTTGGTTGCTATTCTTTTCTCATTTTTGGATGAGTGGGACACATTGCAGAATGCAAAATTTAATTTTAATCAGGGTTTCAGCTGAGGTTGTATCAGCAGAGAGGCAAATGAGAACTTTTTTTTGGTTTCCATATTTGGGCTTTATAACTTGTATTGAAGTTCTGAAATCTGTTGATTTCTGTTGACCAGACTTGGGACTCTAAAAATATTAAATAATATAAATGACATGTGACTACTGCTAATTACAAGGAGTTTATTTAGGAGAAAAATTAAAATAGAAAAGATTAATTTTATATGCTCTTAGGGAGTTGTATTAGTTGGGTTGTATAGAGGGAAATATAATGAGTATTCACTGTCAACTTTGTAAGTCATTTTGGAAATTACTATAAATGAAGATATTTATTCAGACCATGCCAGACTGAGGGAAGAGATTTCCAGAAGGTAGGCCAGATGGTTAAGTGGGTTTTACTGCAGATCTATGCTGACCCATCCCCAGTGCTCCAAAAGTCCCCATCATGTCTGTGAGACGCTGTGAAATCAATAATAATGTCAGCTGAAGTTCATTGTGCTGAAGGATTGTCAAAGTTTGAGAACACAAATTTTTTTGCACCTAATTCTCGAGATTCTTTACACACTGTGAGGAATTTCCTCAGCTCTCTGGGGAATTTAGTGAACTCAGGACAATTAGAAACTGACCATTTCATAAATGTTTTTTAAATAATGCACTTCTGCGTCTTTTAGCGTAAAACATTCTGTATCTGGCAGATTTTATCAGCACCCAGGGTCACTTGTTCTGATTCTCTTTTTTGAAGAGGCAACTTTTATTTTGAAAGCCTTCAGCTGTGTTATTAGCCAAATGTCTCGTCTTTCTAAAAACATTTATAAACTTTCAAGTATAATTTCCGTTAAAAGCTAAGCAATATCAAATTTTCCAGACATAAAGGAACACTGTAACATGCTAGTACGGTAGTAGTGTAACAGTAGGCTAATGCAATATCCACCATAACTCCTCTTTCTTGAAAGCTTTACTTTATGAGTGTTACATTCCCCAGTACAGAACTCTCCTCATACACAAACTTATTGCTGGAATGTCTGTCAGATACTGCCGTTAAATTTTGCCTTAAAGAGTAAGACATCTGTAACCCCACTCTGAACACTTTATAATTGAGCAATTTTTTGGTATCTCTTTTATTGATGATATTTTATCATAATTCTCTTTACTTTAAAAATCTTCTTTATAAGACATTGACCTCTATTCTCACAGGTATTAAGTAGAAAAAGACTAAGGCAAAAGGAAAGTGAGCTAGTCACTTTACTTACTCAGCCAGTTCCCAATAGAAATATTTTTTTAAAAGGAGACTGACTAGGATTATTCAATTTCCTGCTTCATCGAGGATCATACCATCTTAGTCGGTTCCCTTGGCTCTGTGTATAAGGAGCTTAATGAAGAGGGAAATTAATTCTCAGTGACAACCACCTGTAGGTACTAACTTACTCACTCATGCTGTCAGTCCTCCCTGGCCTCTGTCAGACTTTGAGAGCATTTGTCACTTATACAAAACCCATTTTCTGAGCACTCTAGGATGATACTTGGGTTTCTGATATATGAACGTTTTCTAGCATAAAAAGGCTACAAATATTTATGTAATCTTTTGCGTTAGGAATAGATGATTGTTATTTCATTGCAGTCCCTTTGGCAAACAAGTCCATGCACTTACCAGACTGTCCTCTTCTGGATGTGACTACTGGACTCCCAGCTATTGTTAGTAACTAGATGCTAGCAGAATTTGAACAACTAAATAAGATACTGCCATCTAAAGAGGCTTTTCTCAATTAAGAGATGCTTAAACTTAAGAAAAGCCTGACTGTCTGATTTTAAATCTGTACAGTTGTGTCCGGTTTTGTCCTGGGGATATGACATCTTGCTCACTCCTAGCCCCAATCACAATCCATAAAGGAGGCATTCCATCAATAAAACCCAGGAGTCTTGCTTTTGCAGATATCACTTAATACATGCAGACATTTTCATATTCCTTAAGAAATCTAATCTTATAAATTTTTTTTAAAATGCTTTGTTTTGTTTTTTATTTGTGTGTGATTTTTTGTTGTGTTGTTGTTGTTTTGTTTTGTTTTTTTTTTTTCCTGGTTGAGATAGAATAGTTAGTCTGTATTGGGTTTGTGTGGCAAGGTTTTGGTACTGGGGGCGCTATAGGAGTGACTTTTGTAAGAAGTTTCCTCCATGCCTGATAGAACCAGGGCCCACGATAGAAATGCCGCTGGCCAAAGCTGAGCCAATCAGCAATGGTGGTGTTGGATCTGTAATAACATATTTAAAAACGGGAAAAATCTACTGCACAACAGCAACTGCAGCTGGAGAGATGACTGAGAATATGTGTGAGAAACAACTCTGCAGACACCAAGGTCAGTGAAGAATGAGGAGGAAGAAGTGCCAGAGCAGAGATTTCCTTGCAGGTGAAGATGGTGGGGCAGGCTGTCTCCCTGCAGCCCATGGAGGTCTAAGGTGGTGCAGATATCCCCCTGCAGCCCATGGATGACCACACACTCAAGCAAGTGGTTGCACCCAAAGGAAACTGTGATCTCATGGGAAGCCTACATTGGAGCAGGTTTTCTTGCAGGACCTGTGGACCTGTGGAAAGAGAGGAGCCCACACTGGAGCAGTCTTTTCCAGAAGGACTGTGCCCTGTGGACAGCTCCCATGCTGGAGTACTTAATGAAGAACTGCTGCCTGTGGGAAGGACCCACATTGGAGAAGTTCATGGAGGACTGCCTTCAGTGGATGGGACCCCATGCTGGAGCAGGAGAAAAGAGCAAGGAGGAAGAATCAGCAGAGACAATCTGTGCTGAAGTGCCCACAACCCACATTTCCCATTCCCCTGCACTGCTGAAGGGGAGGAGGTAGAGAAATTAGGAGTGAAGTTGAGCCTGGGAAAAAGGGAGGAGTGAGGGGAAGTTGTTTTAAGATTGGGGTTTATTTATCATTACCCCATTCTGATTTGATTGGTGATAAAGTAATTTCCCCAAGCTGAGTCTGTTTTGTCTGTGACAGTAATTGCTGAGTGATCTCTCCTCATCCTTATCTAGACTCATGAGCATTTCAATATATTTTCTCTCCCCTGTCCAGTTGAGCAGAGGAGTGATAGAGCATCTTCGGTGGGCACCTGGTATCCAGCTAAGGTCAACCCACCACACAGTCACACAACCCTAAAAGCTAGACTTCAGCTATATCTGAAGAATGAAGTCTCCAGGCACTTTAAAGCAGAACTCAAAATGTGCATATGATTAGTTTATAAGGCAGCTGAGAACATGTTGCATGAAATAAAGATTTGCATGCCTTTCTCAGAGTAACAGAATCACTAACATACAGTTGGAAGACAGATGCCTGCAATCATTGCTGACCATCATATCTTCCAATTATAGACAATTTAGGTGCCTTCTCATGACATTAAGAGATAAAAATTCACTTCCTTTTTTTGCCTTAGGGAATTTATCTTATTCCATACATAAATTTCTGAATTACAAGAGAGGTCTTCTGGATGAAAGCCTTTCTCACCTCCATGTTCAATATGCTGCCTGAAACGTTTCTATATTTTGTAACCAATTCTTATAATAACGACTAAACTCAGGACTTTTCTCCCTTAATGAGTACCCTAACCCACTGATTTATACATTTCCCTTCAAGTGTGCCTAGTCAAATAGGTCACTAATTTATGGAAGGTAGTCTGTAGATGAGGTAACTAGATAAGTAGGCCAGTGTTTTGGGGGATAAATTGTGAGCTGGATATTTTCAGACACAGAGAAAATAAATCTCTTACCTTCTGGCAGTGTACTAATTAATGGAATTTTAGATAAAACAAAGAGCAACAATTTTTCTGTCATGATATATTTATTTTTTTCCTTTTTTTCTTAAAGGAGAAGGGCTTTCATGTTAACCAAGTAGGGTTTTCTTGGCTATGGAATTTGGAATGAATGATGATATTTGTTGATAGTACTTTACTAAGTAAGTACATAAAGAAGAGAGTTAGAAAAACCGCACACTCTCAGCACTTGCCTGAAGGAGTACATCATCAACACCTTCCACCCAGAGGGACCTTGGCAGGCTGGAGAGGTGGGCCCATGCCAACATCATGAAGTTCAACAAGACCAAGTGCAAGGTCCTGCAACAGGGCCGGGATAATCCCAAGCACCGATATAGGCTGGGCAGTGACTGGCTTGAGAGCAGCCCTGAAGAAAAGGACTTGGGGTTACTGGGCGACAAGAAGCTCAACATGAGCTGTCAGTGTACACTTGCAGCCCAGAAAGCCAATTGTATCCCAGGCTGCATCAAGAGAAGCATGGCCAGTAGGTTGAGGGAGGTGATTCTTCCCCTCTACTCTCCTCTCGTGAGACCCCACCTGGTGTACTGCATCCAGTTCTGGAGCCCCCATTACAAGAAAGACATGGATGTGCTGGAACGTGTCCAAAGAAGGGCCACAAGGATTATCAAAGGGCTGGAGCACCTCTCCTATGAAGACAGACTGAAAGAGTTGGGGTTATTCAGTCTGGAGAAGAGAAGGCTCTGAGAAGACCTAATTGTGGCCTTCCAGTATCTCAAGGGGGCCTACAAGAAAGCTGGTGAGGGACTTTTTAGGATGTCGGGTAGTGACAGGACTAGGGGGAACGGATCAAAACTAGAGGTGGGTAGATTCAGATTAGACATCAGGAAGAAGTTTTTCACCATGAGAGTGGTGAGACACTGGAACAGGTTGCCCAGAGACATGGTAGAAACCCCATCCCTGGAAGTTTTTAAGGCCAGGCTGGATGGGGCTCTGAGAAACCTAGTGGGAAGTGTCCCTGCCCATGGCAGGGGAGTTGGAACTAGATGATCTTTAAGGTCCCTTCCAACCCTGACAATTCTAAGATTCCTTCTAAAATGATATGATTTTAGCTTAAGTACAGACAAGTTAGTGCACTAATTTGTTTTCTGGAGCACAGTGTTTTCAGAATTGGTAAATATTTAAGATTCTCCTGGTTATCTATCTCAGAGTATTAGGCAAAATGAGTTTCCTGCATTCATTGCTGAATTAATTGAATTAATTATAGATGTTCCTTCAAAGACACAAATGAATAAGAAGACAGACTTCTATTCAGTGGTTGAAACATTCACCTGGATTCAAATTTGCTTATTGTTGAGGATTTGATTTATGAGGACATGAGCTGATAAGCCCAAAACATCTCATTTTGCAGGAAAATTCTAATTACGTTAAAGAACATCCATACTTCTGTCTACAGAATCTGTTATCTGCTTCTGAAAGACAGTCAAAAGTAACACCTGATGTCAAAACTTCTTTTAAGAAAACTGAAACTATCATTTTTTGTAAATGTACACAAATGTAAACACATATACATATTTCAGGCTTTCAAGGTCAATTCAGGTCTTTCCTACTGTTTATAAGTACTTTGATGGGATAATACTCCATCATCTAAGATTTGCGTTGTAATATTCTAAAGATAATTTAAAATGTCAGCTTGCTTACATAAGGAATGCTTCTCAAACACCTACATTAACACTGTGATACATTTTGGTTTAGTTTATCCTCATGCGGACAAAAAAGCACTGTGATAATACAGTTCTTAGTTGTTAAGACACAATTTCCCATAACATCCTTGTGAGCAAGCTCAGGAACTGTGAGGTAGAAGAGCAGACACTGAGATGGATTAGGAACTGGCTACACAATAGAGCCTAAAGAGTGGTGATCAATGGTGCCAAGTCCAGCTGGAGACCTATAAGTAGTGCAGTGCCCCAAGGATCAGTGCTGGGTCCAGCCCTGTTCAACATCTTCGTCAACGACCTTGATGAAGGGGAAGAGTGTCTTCTCAGCAAGTTTGCTGATGTTATGAAACTGGGAGGTTTGGCTGATACACCTGAAGGCTGTGCAGCCATTCAGCAGGATTTGGACAGACTGGAGAGCTGGG
>JAVSBS010025131.1:27109-39218 GCA_033124195.1 Coracias cyanogaster | reverse complement strand
AGAAAGCAGGATTGCCTGAGAATGCTTTTTGAGTTGAGATAAGGAGAGTTTAATACAGTGACACATAAGAAACAATCTCAGTAACAACACCAATAACAACAGTGAGAAAAGCAATGTACAAAATAAGCGATACTGTGTGAACAAACAGACGGAGCAGAGCAGACCAGTCACACACGTGAGAGTCACATCTCGAACCTGAACTGGCCCCGGGGCATGATGTTGGCCTGGTATGGAATAGTCTGGCTGCACCAAATTAACCCTGTCCTGGCTGAACCAAGACAGGTTCCCATCCTAAACCTCTGATTCAATTATTCTTGACCCACTTCCTACTTATACATAATTTTTTCACAAAAGTAGATTATGCTGAAAATTTGAATTTCCCTTCCCCCAACTCAATATCAAAGACTACAGAAGGACATTTAATACAAAAAGATTATGCTTTAAGTAAACAAAATGCAATGGACAAACTGTGTTGCTGTGTTGTAATCCAAAATTTCAATCAAAAATAATTCTTTGTACAATATTGTTAAAGGCTGGTATTAAAAAAGGATTTGCTAAATACTGAATAGACAATCAATCAAACATTTTCTTGCAAAATGACATCTTAAGTAGAGCTTTTTCCAAAAAACTAGAAATTTTATTTTGTGTTGTTTTTGTTTTCTGTTTCCCCTTATGTGCTATAGACATCATTTAAATATCATTGTGCTAAACAGACAAAAATACCTTAACTTTGAAGGTTCCTCTGGAAGTTAAATTGTATTTGTAAATGCTTCACTGAACAAAATTTTTCAAATATAATTCAAGTATAGTAATCATGTTTAAAATACAATTTTTCATAGTTATGTCCCATCTGCTCAATACTGATAAGGAGTTCAAAAACCAAGCTATAAAAATCAATGCACTAAATGTTTATTAATTATACAGAAACTTGCTTAGCTTACTGAGCACATTTAATAACATGAATGTATATTCCAAAGCATAGATGCAAATTTTAGGAGATAAATTTTAAGTGTAGTTAGACTGCACAAAGTTTATAAGCATCATCCTTATTATTTTATTTAATCTGATTTTACACCAAGAGGATCATTTCACTGCAGGTAAAGCACATGCTTTCTGCCTGGGAAAAAATAAAGTCATTGCATATTAAAAGTCAATGGAGCATAGTAAGTAAAGCTGCATACAACCTACCTTCCATCATTTTTGAAAAATTACCAGTAAATTTAGGGCTTATGTCTAATTTTCTCAGACATTATTTTTAACTCCAGTAGCATCATGAACTGATTTAACCATCCAGTGGTGCATGAGGCATTCAGGTCAATTAGATTGGCACAAGAGTGTATCATGGTTTTTCCCAGAACCAGCCACACAAAAGACACTGGAGAGAGATAAACTGCATTAATGATAATTTTTTTGACAAGGATATGCATGGCTGCAGGAAGAGTCATCAACAAAAACAAAGCTTACAATATTAAAACAGCAAGCCATAGACTAGTGAAAGTGGCAGAGTAGGAATGACTTAATTAGAGACTTTATGAGCACGTTATTGGGAGGTGTGTGTATAGTTTTTATTACCATAATTCTTGTTCTGGCAGAAGCAGGCACACTTGAGAATAAAAGCAGTCAGTACTGCAGACAATTCAAAATGATAGATCATAAATTAATTTCTACCTTCAGCAGCACAGCCAGAACTTGATCCTGACACCACAGACTCATCATAATTTTTTTGATATGTCTATACCACAAAGGGCTTCCACCTTCAAGAGTAGTTCTGTGAGATGTACACTCCATCTTCTGCCTCCTCCCTTTTTACTTTGCCATTTCCAAATGAGCAAATATGTGGGAGGCATGTTTTGGCACATGGAGGTTGAAAGAATGCCAATGCATTTGCCTGCAATACAGAGGGAAGATAAGTGAATCTTATCCTCAGGACTGTCTTCAAGCAAGGTGGGCATAGGTCATGGATCCTACTGATCTATGCCACTTGATACCAAGCACAATTTCATCATCACAATTATGAGTAGAAAGGTTTCACTTTGTTCAAAACTATTCAAAGCTTTTTTTTCCTGAACCTTTGAAAATAAAAAATGAGAAACCCCATCTGAAATGTCCGGATTAATTCCTCCTTACAGTATTTTCCATTCATATTGATTTAAAAAACCACTGAGTTTCTTTTAATTTATGCCACTTTTTATTAAAAACATTTTTTTTTCATACTATATTATTTTTTGCGAAGCATTTTCTATTACATTGCTTTTTTAATGTATTAAATTTTTCTGCCACCCATATAGGAATTAAAACCACTAGCCTTGTTTTAGAGTAACATGCTGTAACCCCTGTATTCCACTAACTACACTGCAGTAATACAGATTAGCACTATTTAATCAATGACCATAAACACCTTTATGGAAGAGAAAAAATTGAAAAAAACCAAAATAGCATAAGCCTAGAAGCTACATTAGATCATTTATATTGTACATGTATGAACCATCAGTGATCTACTGAGATTTTCTGACTGTAAGAGGCAGAGACTACATATCAGCCCTTATTTAAAGCTGTAAAGCTACATGACACTGGGATAATAGTGCCTGGCCAGCTGAATGTATGGTTTTCCATTTAAGCATTTATGGGAAGTACCAAATATAGCCAAACTTCCTTTAAATGCAAATGAGCAATGTCTTTGCTGTTATATTTGCTTAAATAGAAAAATCCATCTTGATTTGAAAATGTCAGCTTAACCTTTGATAAAGGATTTATCTGGCTTAGTTAAGATTGTGCAATTTACAGCTAACCTAAATTTCAAGCAACTTCCAAATTCCAGTCTTTGAATCTTAAAGCTTTTTGTTATAGATTGACATATTTCCCAAATTCAAAGATTTTGTTTCGTTTATAGAAGTTGGTGAAAATGGCTGTGCAACCGTGGTAGGTTGCTAGCGATTCTCGGAAACTCTATGAAAGGAAATAGATTGCACGTTATGTAGCAAAAGAAAAGAATGGAAAAACAGAGTTCACATATATTTTTTTCCATGTAAACATGTATTATATCGTAGTGTTCTCAGCAAGGTATCCTTAAGTGCAAATTTTGATTACTTTTGATCTTAAAGAGTTTTGTGGCTACGGCTTCCTGTTCTGTAGCAAAAAAGGATTAGACTCCTTACTTCTGTCACCAAGGCAAGAACAGTGCTGCTTCAGCCATAATGAATTCAGACTGGATAGTTTAATATAAAAAACACATAAAAGACGTCAAGAAAAAGTACTCTCATTGCTGTCCCTACAGACAAAATTTTAAGATGCTTGTGTTTGGTGATTCACAGACAAATTATACTTCAACTTGAATAGCAGGGAAACTGGAATTAATGTAGAATATCAGACCTGATGCCCTGGGTAAACTATGGCAGATAGATATTTGAGTATTTTATATTCTGTTCTTAGCAAGTCTGTCAATGCATTGATACATTAACCTTCTAAAGAAGTCATATGGGTATTGTTATTTCCTCAGACTCAAATCCTAGATGCTAGAAAGCCAGGAATTTGGCACACTTAAGACATTTTATTGAGTAGTTGGTAAGCAGAGCAGATTGTGATTTCCTCTGCTAGTTGAAAAGCAGATTATTAGAGCCACAGATTAAAGCTCCAACAGCATAGAGACATTTGGGTTCCAGGGTAAAGTGCTGTTTTCAAGATTCAGTTTAACCCTCACCACTTAAAAAGAACTTCTGAAATTAGTATTTCACTTTCTAGTCCCGCATCCAACTGCTTAGTTGTTAATTGGAAGACAAAATGGATACTGGGCTTAGTCTGTCAGATTTAGTCTGTTGACGATTTTAGATAAATGCTTTATTAAGACTTAGCATTATAAAATAGTGCAGGTCCTCCAAGCCGTCTCTTCTCCAAACTGAACAAGCACATCTCCCTCAGCCACTCCTCACAGGGTAAGTGCTCAAACTCCTGACTATATCGGTGTCCCTCCCCTGAACTTGCTCCAGTTTATTGATTTCTTTCTTATATTAGGGGCCTGAAAACTGGATGCAGCACCCAGTTGTGGCCTAATAAGTGTTGAGTAGAAGAGGATAATCATGCCTGTCAAGCTGCTGGCTGTTCTCCTGTACACAGCACAGAACAGTGTTGGCCTGCAAGGACTCCCTGTAGCCTCATGCTCAGGTCACTCTCTGCCAGGCATTTCAGCAGCGCTGCTCCCCAGCCAGGTAGCACCCAGCCTGTGTTGTTACAAGGGAATCTTTCATCCTTGGTGCAGGGCTCTGCATTTATCCTTGTCCATTTTCATGAGTCCCTTTTTGATCCATTCCTCCAGCCAGTGTATGCCTGTCTTGACGGCAGCTCTGTGCTTGAGTATGTTGACTGCTCTTTGCAATTTGGTGTTATCTGAAAACTTAATGACTCCATCACCTATTCTGCCATTGAAACTTTGCAGTTGGAGAAGGAGTTATTCACATCCTGCCAGAATTCACAAGCCTTCAACCTTGCCCATCTTGTGAGTCTCCATTTGCCACTCAAACAGGCATAATCTTAGTAAAGATATCTTCTGCTATTCAGACTAGATAAAAGGAAGAATTTTATGTTCAGGGTGGTGAAACTCTCCAATAGATTGTCCAGAAAGACTGTAGGTGCCCCAGATTAGGATATGTATTATGATACAGTGTGCGTATGGTAATAAAGGCAGTTTTCAAGCTCATAATGTTGTGAACTGAAAGAAGCAGATAAAGTCAGAAAGTGTGGAAAAGATCCCAGCAACACTTGTGTTATGACTAACATTCTGGGAGCATCAAGAGGAAATTGCAGATGGGGTATCTGAAGCTCAAAATTAAACTTTTCCTGATACATTCCATTTAACTGTTGTTTTGACATGCATTTTGTTCTTCCCTTTTTTCTTCTCTCTTAACTATGCTTATGTTCATACATTGTTTGTCTTGATCTTACATGTTAGCCATTTCGGAAGTTTGTTGGTCATGTTCCCACAGGTATCCAGAAAATTCTGAACTTGCACATCTAAAAATAATGTCCTTAAAATATCTTTCAATTTTCTTTAAAGTTGGCTTTTAGATTGAGTTCCCTCATCACTCACTATACAGGCTTTATGGAATTAGCCTAGATTTTCCCTTGAAAGGAAAACTGAGATATGATCTGGTTGGATTTAAGTCCGTATTCATGAGAACTCTCTCTTGCTCTTTGAACATTGTCCTTCCTTTCTTTTTATTTAATTATTTTATAATGAAATGATACTTAAAAAAAATACATATCTTAAAATTTATACACTACATTTTATGATTTTTAGTAAATTTTATTGGCTTTCTATTAACCCTGAAACTTAAAATAAATTTTGAAGTTCTCAGATTTCATGGCTTCCAGCCACATTTACTGAACATGTTAATTATGTTAAATTGTTTCAAATATGCTTTTTCATGGGAAAAAACCTCTCTTTTTAGAGAGGCCTGTACAGATGCATATGTACGTTAGAGTCCTTAGCATAGATCTTGAATCTTTGGGGCAGTTGGCAGAATCTCAAGTTATTTCTAGCTTCTTGGCTCTGAGAAAGGACTGGAAACATGAACTGTGTGGAACCAATGCACTCATGTTGCCTAAGACTTTGGAAGTTACTAAGTTATTTGAATATTAAAAATATTACATGGTCTATTTTTTGTGGCTCTAACTACTTTATATTAACTGGTTTGCATTATAGCTTTCTTCTACAACTGCATAAAATAATAATTAACGAATATAACAATATGTTCCTTTTTTAAAATAATAGGATTTTAAAATCATGCCTAGATTACTTATCTTACTTGATTATTGTGTATTCCAGTGATAAAAATATATGCTTCTTATAAACACTTTATGTATTCTTTTTTCATGCTTTTGACATGATTAGATAGAAAAAACAGATAGGAAAAAAATAGTATTGCAATAATTATACATATCTGGAGTTTTATGGAGAAAGCATTTAAAGTTTTTTAAAGGTCAGGGCAATATATAAACTCAGAAAACTTTTTGGGACTCACTTTTTCCTTTAAAGAACAATTGCCTCATTTAGGAATAATTGGTATTCACAAAGGAAATGCACATGTTCTGAAACCTAGTAATTTCCAATTGCCAAGATACCTAATGAGTTGTCTTAACAAGATTACCAAACATATAAAAGGAACTAATTGCACTGCATTTAATTCTGAAATCACAACTACATGCAAAATAGGTTTTGCAGCTGGCATTTTGCTGGCAATGCAAGACGAAAATGAGGAGGTAGCTAGAGATCAAGGGATCATCCTGCTCAGTTCTCAGGAAGAGTCACTCCTTCCTCCCCAAATAGACACCAAAATTATATGCCATTATTGCTTGAAGAGAGAAACATTTTAACATTGTTAACACAAAGGATTAGCCAAACACATCCATTCTCTAGAAACATCTTTAATTAACTGGGTTTTATTTATTTATTCTCGTATGATCTACTATTTAAATAGCAATGGACAGGTATTGTTTAATAACATAATTTGGGGGTTATGTTTTCCATCCACCTTTTTATCTAATGACCTACCTTACTGTTTACACGTTCACAGATACAATCTGTTGCTTATAGTCCTCAATATTCAGTTTCAAACTCTATCTTAATTACTGATAAAAATAATGTCATTATTCCTTTTAAATATGAATACACTATTTTGCTATTCTTCAAACCAGCTTATTAGCCTACTGATACATTCATTGTGCTTTCATATGATTTCTACAATTAGATACCTATTGTGTTGTCAAAGAACGCTACTCACCCTGGCATGAAATAATGGCTTGTTTTTCTTTTCCTATCTATGCATTATAATAGTTATTGTCAATCTTCCTATTTTCAATGTGTTACATAGTTTTATTCAATAAATCAAAACACAAGAAATATAAATATTCTACTATTTATTTGATTTTCAAGTCTCTGTAAATTCCATTAATGGTATTGGAGTTATGAGGTTTGCTTTAAAGCCCTCAGAAATCTTTGAATGGTCTGGTTAGTTTAATTTTTTTTCTGAACAATTATTTGCTTAGAATTGTTTATAGTTTGATCAAAACGTCTGCAATAAAACACCACCAATGTTTTAACTGGTTCTATCTTATTATTTAATCAACATTTGAACTTTGACATTTTTTAAATCCTAAGCAATTATAAAGGCCCATTTTACTTGACGCCAGCTAGTGATAGGCTCATGCAACAATTAGTGACAATAAGACAGAATTTCAAGATGGAAGGAGAGATGTGACTAAATCCCTTTCCTATTTCTTTCACTTTTTTTCCCATGTCTCCACACTGAGTCTGGTAAGAAATTCATATGAAGGTTTATCATGCTTTTTTGTTGAACTTGATCTGGAACATTTGAAGTATTCTTTACAGATGCTTGCCACAGTGTAGTCATCTTTTTCTGCAAGATATGTATGAAGCAGTTATATTCTTTTTTAAAAATATTAATTGTTCAAGATCACCAACAAGAGATTTAGTGAACTATTTGGAGGCACTTACATCTTTTTTAGCACGGCATTCTTCTGGTTACTGTTTATTAGTGTTGCACGTTTATCTGCCTCAATCACAAAATGTTCCTTCCATTTCTTATTGTTTGTTAAATAACAGATGTGCAGTTTAGGAAAAATAATCACATCTGGTTATTGTATCTTACACTAAAAGACCCAGGAACATCAAATGAAGCTAGCAGGAGTCAGGTTCCAAGAAAAACAGAAGAATGGTGTTCTTTTACCTTCATAGACTGACTTGTTGAATTCCCTCTGAAATGAAAGTGTTGCATGCTAGAAATTCAAGGAGAGACAAGAGAAGGCCCTGGAATCCTTCAGGATCTTTAAATGCATAGAAAAAATCAAACAATTTACAAAATATCTGACCCCAAAACAGATAGAGTTCAAAGAGTAGTAAAACAAAAAAGTATCATATATCTTCATTTCATTTTTATGCTTCCCCAGATATGTGCTTATTCTTATGTTTAAAGAAAGGCTACTGGGATAGACTGACCTTGGTCTCACCCATCATGACTCTTCTGGTTTTTGGTGATGCCAGTGAAATCTTAGAGGTCCATGAACATTTTCACCAGTGTATCATATGTACATCTCCAATCTTTCAAATAATTCAGGGCATGACCACAGGAGTCACAGGAAATCTAACTCAGTCTTTTTACTCACAAGTGAGATTTCTGCTATTCAGCCAGCTCTAAGTGCTTCTATTGTTAAGGGCATATATCAATTTCACTTTCAATTTCTATTCCAAATAGGTACCAGCAGAAAATAATGTTGCAGAGGAATAACCAACAGTAAAATTTAACCTGATAGTATCTTTCTTTCTCCCCTATTCTTATTAAAAGGTATTTCATAAGAATGACCTTAAATACTGTAGCTGTTGTGAACTGAGATGAGCAAATTGTGAAGCCCGTGTATAATCCTCTTTCAAGCAAAGCAGAATGCGTTTTTATACCTCTTGACAAGATGTGTGCCATATTTTCTGTAAATACACAAGACTTTTCTTCATCTAAAAATTGCAAACCTAAAATGAATCATGCTTGTAAAATTTTACTATTATATTATTGCTCTGCACATCTGTTTGAGATGCTACTATGACTTACTGAAAGGCTTGAATTAAAATAGAACAGACACAGCTGCAAGAAAAGAGAAAAAAAAGCCAACAGTAAAAGACAAATGATGTTATGTATAAACTGCTGTTTTCTCCTCTATCCCACCTTTACATACTCTAATTCCAGTATTGGATGTTTCTATTTCAACAGTATTTCCCCTAATCACCAGTTACTGTGATACCTTCCTTCTCTATTGGACTGGCTGATTGTAGTGTATGACAAAGAGAGAATGTTGCAGAGACCCCGAACCAAACAGAATTCCCTTTGCCTTGAAAGAGTTTCTGAAGACAGAATATTTCTTTCCTGATCCTTTTGAGGTGGTTAGCAGAGCTACTCTATTCTCTTTTCCATTTGTCGCCATTGATACTTCTACTTCTTTAAATGTGACTTTCATTTTAGACAATGCTACTGATCATGCCTAGACATTGTTGTAGCAATTTGATAATACCAAACAAAGGAGAGACAGAAGAAACAACACTTCCATACATCCCTTTGAGGTGTCTTTCAGTACCATTGCCTTGGCAGAGGAAGGCACACAAGTACATCCATTCACAGCCAGGGGCCTCTCAGAAATGCTGCTCTGCAGAATTGGAACAGAGGAGGCAAAAAAAGAGCATTTTTTAAGCCTTGGTCAGAGAGTTTTATGTCTTGGTCTCCTTCTCTTCAAACTTGTGTGCATTGATTCTGAGGAAGCATAGCTTGATCCCTTTTCCAGAGTGGTGAAGTAACCATGTGCTCTCTGCTGTCTCTAAAGTGCTTGGATGCCCCACTACTGACAAATGAGGCTGTGAGGCTCACCTTCACTGTGTAATTAACAGTATCCAAACTGTTGATTAAAATCTTAATCATATGAGGTGGTATCTACATTTTGTGATTATAGAAATTTAGATATAATAATATATGCTGGCATGCTCTTACTATTAAAAACTATCTCCAAGCAACACATTTATATATACAATGCATTGGCACTGTCTTTTGCAATTGCAACCAACCAATTGAGCTATGTTTTTTTTTTATATATATATTAAGTGATGTTCTCAAAACAGTTGTTCTTAGCCTTTGCATAAACCCCATGAAAGAATGTTAAAAAGCTGTAAAAATAAAGATACTGTATAATTTCTGGAAGACAGAAAGCATTTGATTTGTCGGTCAGTATCCAGCACATAGAAGTACCATAAGCAAAAACCCCTATGCATAATAAAATGACATGGCCTACAGTCCAAATGCAGGAGAAAATGAGATAACATATATTCTACAAATTCCTAGACTAAACAAATAGGAAACTTCCAATAAAAATGATTGTAATGCACCCCCTGAACTCCCACTAGTGTTTATCTAGCTATAACACTGGGAAGAGAAATTTAAAATGTATCACCTCTTTAATGTAGTGGGAAAGAAAGTAAATGCAAGCATTGTTAGCCTAATGCAAGCATGCAAAGGAGACAGTACATACTTTTCATCTTAGCACTCCCACAGTGTGTACTGTCAGATGGTTACAGGGAGGACGGTGAGACAATGAGAGGTGCAAAGCAAAACATATTTCTTTTTTCTCTTTTCAGACAGAATAGAAAGAACATTTTCTGCAAGGCCACAAGACCATAACTACCATGCCATAGTATTAATAATCCTGTAAAAAGACAAATTCTTCTAAGTCATTTGATGCGAAAGTCTGGAACCATTATCTCAAGGAAAAAGAAGAAGAAAAAAAATCCAAATAAATAGTACATTTTTTTCTAAGCATATATGTATTTGATAATTTTAAGTCATTGACGACATTTCTGAGAAGACAAAACAAAATGTGAGCCTAAGTTACTTGTAATGTTAAAAGAAATGGGAAAAGAAGATATCCTGTCCTTTTGCATATGAAGTTTCTAATAGTCCTATCTTTATGTGGTTAAAGGTGCAATGATGTCTTGCTAGCATTTTCTTCAAAGCCCTTTTCAACTATTAGTAGTATGAATGGTAATGAACTCAGCTTTTTCTGATAAATATGGTAATCTTTTTTTAGATGTTTTCTTGCTGCCAAGTGAATTCTTTAGTTCTATCAGGTTTTTCCAGTAACTGTGTCTGTTTTGAATAGACTAAAAATTCAGTTAGTTTTCCAATTCATGTTGCAGTCTGGAGAGTGTAGTGACGTGATTAGAAATAGGTTGGATGCTGCAACAAAGTATTTGTCAATGTTTGTTTGAATACAATCATGAATTGTTCTTGGAGCAGGCTAGACTCAAGGCACGACAAGTCATTTTTTTCCCCCTAAGAAGCAGTTGAAATGATACATATTTATTCAGAAAACTTCTGGTGTGATATCTATCAGCTTGGCTAGGAAACCAAGAGTCCTAGTCTGCTAACCTGCACTGAGATTCCAGTTCTGTATCTCAGTACTGTAATAAAATAATGTGTTTTGTGAATCATCTATAGAGGAAAACACAAAGACTTAAAAAAACCCCCATTGCTTTATTGCTTATTTCAGAAGAAAAGAAACTAGTCTCAAGTATGTGAGTTTATAAAGTGGCTTATAATGAGCTTTTAGTATGGCTATCTTTGCTGGTGTACTAGTAAAATTTATGTACATGAATGGACACAACACAGACAGGCTATGAGAGAGTGAGCATGCTTAAATATATTTAACAAAAAGAACAGTAAGTCATACAGCTAAGGGAGCCTGAGTACAGGTTCGTACTATCGATGTCAGCTCTGAGTAGATTTTATTTCCCTCTTTCTCAGATGTTTGCTTTTTTCCTTTAATGTCAACAATTTACTGCAGTAAGTTATGAATGTCTCTACCTGGGTTTGCATCAGTGTGCAAACTAAACCTGTTCATGTCCTAGAGTTGCTGCCACTCTGCTTATGAGCTGCAACAGTTTCCCCTGGGAACAGTCACAGGAGCACTTCTCCTGGTGAATGAGGATTCCAGCTTAGCATCAAGACGTAGCAATTGCGGAGACTTATATCTTTAAAAATGAAAGTTTGTATGTAGAAAGTTGCCCAGAGAAAAAGGAAGACAAACTCTAAACACCTCTCCTGAATAGGAAAGGGGAACTTGTAGTTTGCTTTATATTCGAGTTGTGGGACCAAACCATAGATCACGGAGTCATCCAGCAAAGTGATATAAAAATCTGACAGCTGCTGGAGTGTTTTATGCCATTAGAAATGGTAATTAGTAATACAATCTTTGTCTATTCTTTGTAACAACATCTGGCTGAACATCCATTGTACTATATAATGTAAATTATGTTAAAAACATACAGCATCTGTAGCACCTACATGGTGAAAGTTATTATCTCAAGACTTCTAGACATGTTTAGGTATCAGTTCTGAAGCTTTTTGGACAAGCTTGTAATTTAACTTTTTTACTTTATGTATTGGGTTGGAAACCAAGCTGTTCTGACTATAATTGTGTGTACAAGCTACTTTTTGCAAGACACTGGGACAAACTAAACCCAAGGTGTTTACTTTATGAGTTGCTCATATGTGTGTTTCCACTGAAG
>JAVSBS010025131.1:0-26446 GCA_033124195.1 Coracias cyanogaster | reverse complement strand
TGTTTCCACTGAAGCCAGAAACTAGAATGTATATTCTACATGTAGTCCATATATATATAATTTATGTATATATTATATATGTAAAGAAATGTATATATGTAGAATATGTATCCATCTATAGCAATACATATACATATGTACATATCTATATATATGTTCTACAAGCATTAGTCTTCAAGAACTATAACTTTTATCTTTATTATGTGTCTCTCTCTCTTAAATTTTAAAGAAATGCACTGCAGAATTTACTTTAATTGCTCCAACAAATACAAGACAAAAACTTGTTTGGTGTGATTATTTATTGTCAACGTTTTTGTACAAGCCATGAGCTCATGCACTTATTCTACTAAAGTTCATCCAGAAGCAATTATTTTCCACTTAGGTGAATACTTTCCTTAAGTGCTAAACTAGAAGGAGATTATTAGGTGAAGTGCAAAAGCACGAAGAAAAATATAAACTGTCCAAAGCAGATATTTTTCTATGTCTTTGTAGATGCCATAAGTAATATTCTGATTCTGAATTTTAACTTGCAAGCTGGCAACAACTGGAGTCCAAATTTGCATCAGAAAATTACAACCAGATCTTGTGCTCAGAACTGCTTTAACTCATTTATGTCAAACAGAGATGCAGTGCATCAGCATTATGTTTTTTGCTTCACAGTTATTTGAAAAAAGGAGAAAGACCTGTTGAAGGGAGCAAGGTGTGTGAGCAATGCTGTTTCATCACCTGACAGCAATTCTCCTTGCAGTCTTGACAGATTCATGCTATTACCTTGGATATTATTCATAAGTTATGATCAAATAATCCAGCTATCATGAATTGTGTCAAAGAAGTTTCAGATATTCTAGTGGTAGTATTAAAAAATTTCCCCTTAGTTTCCTTTAACTAAGTGATGCATGCATAAATAAGACCCCTTTGAGAAGTTGCCTTGGCAAACAATGGAATCAGATGTATATGTGTGCTTATGTCACATTACCGTGAAACTGTATGAAAATAAATGAAAAAAAAAAAAAGTTGGACACTCAGAACAATATTCTTATCACATCTTATCTTGTCTGTTTTATTTCCTTTTGTAGTTTCTAAAAATTGGAGATGGTCAACATTTTCAGGGAAAAAAAAATTTCTGTAGCCACTTATATTGGAACATGGATTGCTCAAAAGAATGAATCTAAGCAAGAAAAGATCAGGCTCATCCTTTTCTCCAGTCAGAGGACATTATGAAATGGACTAGAATTACAAGAAGAATAATAATTGTTATTCCTCTTGCTTTCAAAGACAGTTTTTACTTTGAGAACACTTTGCCACACAAGCAAACCTATCATGTTCAGATGTGGAGAGATGTTGTACTCAGAAGACAGAACCTCTTCCCAATTAGAAGTTTTCAGTTAAATTAGTTCCATTTTTCTTCCCAGCAAGGGAAACTGCTACTGCTGACCTTTGATGCAAAAGAGATGCAAAACTCTCAGTGTTAGTGCATTACAGATAAACCAAATCAAAAGCACCAGGATGCTCAGTAAGGGACTGCTACATAGATTAAAAGGAGCAAGACTGAGCAGTTTGCCAGAAGTAAGGCAAAGGGAAGGAAACTGTTGATCATCATGTTGTTTAAGACCTGTCACATTACATGAGTGAAATAAGTATACTATGACTTGATGTCTCTGGCTGACACATGAGAAAAAAATCCTTAATGTGCAACTGATATGAATGAATCATTTGTGAACCCTTACTTAGAGAAAAAATAATGAAAAGATAACAGTGTATACTCTGCTCTTCTATTGGAAGTCTGTGTCCATTTGACAGAGTGTATTGCATCCTCCTATGAGACAGACCTTAAAATTTCCATTTAACTATAATATACTTTGATAGCTGACCAATCTTGCTCTACGAATTTGTATACCACTGAAATCAATGGGGAATTTCTGTGCATAGAGAATTTGACCCTATTGAAAAATTCTGGATTATACCTTTAGCAGTAAATAGTAAAGTTGCAGACAACATGCACCATTAGTTCAAAATATAGTATAACATCCTCAAAATGCACATTATATGAATAGCTTTGTAGCTTCACTCAATACTGTATTTTTACAGCTCTGTGTATTTATCTTCTATTCTCAGCTTTTGGAAACGTTACGTATGATCCCTGTTTTCATACATACATACGTTTCTTCTTATTCACTTGCATAGAGTATGCCTGAAAACGTAATCCAACCAAGGTCCTCCCCAGGACCAGAAAGCAAATAAGCAGGACAAAACCAGTAAATAAGTGAAGTCTGTTGGCTTAGTATCTTTCAGAATACAGGTCTGTCTTTTCACCTTTAGTCCCATTGAAGTTAATAAAGTTCTATGTATTATAATTAGCCACAGTGGTTACTTTAAAAATTCATCAACTTACATTTTTAGAAAGTAGCAAATTCCAAACATTGTGAGAGGACTTATTTGGAAATACATTGACCTTTATAAGGATTTCCAATCTCCTATAACTTTATCTCTAAGATCAGCTAGCCTCACTTGTTTGGCCTTTCATTTTGCATCCATTAAAAAAAAAAAGAAAAATTGAAGAATAGCAGCAAAGAAAGTCCATGATTTGGGGTTCATGTAAGCTTTTACTAGAAATTACACAACACGCTATCAAGGGCTAGGGCTGGGTCGGCCACTGTACAGATGTCAGATGCTCTCTGTTAACCCCTCACCCTTCCCAAAGGGGAAGAGAAAGGCAATAATGAAAAGAGACTTATGGATTGGAAAAGAAAACTAAAACACCTTTAAAGAAAAGAATGACACTGAAATGAAATACATAGAAATATATACAAAGTCAGTATTGAACCCAACCCCCCGATGGCAGTTACATCACCATCACACCTGATGCTGTGAGCAGGCTTTGGGGAAGTCTCAGACTGTATTCTGTGGCAGATGAGAACCAGATTCAGGAGCTGGATTCTGGAACTGGATTCAGGAACACGTGGATCAAGATCAAAGACAAAGTGGACAGAATCCTCCTTGGATGTCAGCCATTGAAAAAGAGAGCTTGATCCTCATGATCCCTCAGCTTTATACTGAATATGACCTATATGGAATGGAATACCTTGTTGGTCAGTTTAGGGTCATTTGTCCTGTCTGCTTCTCCTTGCAGGTGCAGCTTTTTACTTTCTGCACTTTTCTTGTGGTACACAAGATTTAGCAGTGACCATGGTCTGCACAGGAACAAGTATAAGCAAGAGCCATTATGCATACCAAGCCTTGCTAGTAACTCTAAACATCAAGCACTATCACTGCTAGAAGCAGACACTGCGTAAATATGCTGTTAACTTCAGGAAATGCATTTACTTAGAAGAGACTCAGTTGAAAAGTAAAATCACTGAATAGAATTAGTTCTGTTCTATCCCAAACCAAGACATGCTAAAAATGTATATCAGCCTAATAAAGCCTAAGAACTGGAACTGATATCAGTACCTGAAAGACAGAGACCATAGATGTGTTTCTTAGAGCTTGCCACTGATCGCCTACTCAATGGATTCTGCAGACTGCAGAACACTGCAGTCTTACCTTTTTCTCACCTCACCATGGCCTTCAGCAAGTCCTGATAGATAACTGCTGATTTTTTCAATCTCAGGCAAACAACAGGAAAAATTCTGCTGTTCTTCTGGATATTGCCTTTATTTAAAAAAAAATCTGGCTGTAGATTTATTGTAATCCTATTCTGGCTACTTCTCTGTGGAAGGCTGTAAGGGGGGCTGGAGGTACCCTACCTTTCCTTGTCAGTAACTTCTCCAAAATTAGCAGGTTTTTAGTTTCTTCTTGTCTTCTGCTGTTTCAGTCCTGCTCAGCCTTTCCATTCCCAAGTAATTGCAGAATGTTGATGGCTATTACTAAAAAAAACCCCAAACTTGTAAATGGTTCTGGATTTTCTCAATACAAAATGTTTTTTTCCTCCCTGCTGGTTGAACCACTACACTTATTAACATTGTCAAGCAGGCCAGACTACTACAAATTGTGCTGTGCCTAGTGAGTCATGCAAACTAATGTTTAGAAACCCTCATCTTTGTTTTATTCTCTTATAAAATATAGAATTATACAAACAAACAAGCTGGCACACGGAACTGCCAGCCTCAGCCTACGTTTCCAGCAGACTATATAATTAAAATAACTAGTATAAAAATATGTATCTCCAGAATAATATTTACTTAATTGAAGCAGCTAATATGAAAAGGCCTCATACTGATGAAAATAATATTAAAGTATGTAATATTCTGGGCTTTATTAAGCCACCTTTTCCCTTCTTATTCCAAAAATCTCTCTCAGTGTGTCAAAACCTTTCTTTCTCTGTAAATGAGCTTCTACAGTATGTAATAATAATTTCTTTCCAGACAGTGCCGTCCTCAGGATATGGTTGTTTCTTCTCTTTCCAGAGGGTGCCACACGACATTCTGTTACTATAGTAAAAGAAACAATTCATAAGAAGTTTTCAGTGCTAGTAGAAAAAAGTGCACATACATCTTCAGAAACTTCTCTTGCAAATGCAGTTTTGCCTTACAGCACAGAAACTGTTAAAAATATTTGGAGATTAAAACATATAAACCATTTTATTAAAATTTTTCGTACCATTATTATGTAGAGTTATCATTGGGCCCATGGAAATTGTACAAAGTTCATTTGTTTTAAAACAAAAATATTGGGCTTACTACTGGTTCTAGGATTTGAACCTTTTGTTCATTGAAGATAGGATAAAGAAAGGGGAGGGAGGAATACTACAGGGTGTTCTGTATCTGACATTCTTTATGTCTCTGGATATTATCTGTTGGTTACAGGTATAAGAAAGGTCCAAGATCATATCATTGTTGCTATCTAGAAAAGAGCCTTGACATGACCGTCAATATGATGACATGCAAGATTTGCTCTATTCCTCTGATTAAAAGTCATTGATCAAAAGGAATGGTAAGGTTTATTATCGTCGTGCAAGGCTTAGCAACTGAGTATTCCTAGTCAAATGGTAAAAGGGCATATCACGTCATCCATTTCAATTCAGTATGGGCAGGACTACAACTCATCATCTCCCTCTGGCTGTCTTGTCACAGGTAAGCTAGTGGCTGACATACTCTATTTGTGCTTGCCTGACCTGAAGCTGTTCTTACCTGTAGCAGTGTAAAATATAGGTGATGGCCCAGAAATTAAGCTAGCATAAACCATCAAGAAGAAAGGTAGATGAGGGGTCTCTGAAGCCAAGAAAGAAGAATTAGAAGAGTGGAAGGTAGACAGTCTCTCTGTGTTCCACTTTGCCCACTCCTCACCTATGTGCTTAGTTCTCAATGAATTTTATTTATGGCTTTTATTTTTAATTTTCTAGGAATCTGAAGCAGATTAATCACCCCATTAAAAAAATAAGGATTTTTTTTAAGTAATAAGTGATGTAAATGTCATAGAACTTTGCATTTCATTGCCAGACATTGTGTTAGAAAAGAAAGCCATCGTTTCTTAGCTTAAAATTCCTTGTTGACGATATAACTGAATACACTCAGTTTCAGCTGGGGACTCACATTCAGTCTTTACTGAACTCTTCATAACTGTGCACACAGAAGAAAGGGAAATTACTCTGTTTTGCTTCCTTTTCCCTAGTATATAGTTGTGTGCAACAGAGTATGTAACAGGCTTTTCTTAATCAGTTACCCTGCCAGTTAGCACTGTGACCTTTACAAGATTCCCGTGACTTTTTTTTGTGAGAGGCAGATGTCAGTATCATTGGCTAACAGTGCTATATGATTTTTCCTTGGAAGACAGCCAAACTGTGTAAACTGGTCCTCCCAGAGAATATATCTGCTACTTAAGATCTCATCATTTTACTTGTCAAAGCTCACAGGATATGTCAATAACAGTTAGGTTACCTTAGGTGCTGAGACCATTCTGACGTACGATTTATTAGAGGGTAAAAAATAAAATCTACCTCTAAGCTGTGCAATTTTGAAAAAGTAAATAATTATGTTGAATATATACATATACAAAAGTATTACTCATAAGTGTGCTTATTGCTAATAAAACACTACCATCCTGTTTCTAAAAAGCATTTGATTTTACAAAGCATATTTAATTGTACATGCTGGGGTGTACTTACTATGAATCAAATGCCTAAAGAAAATTATTTTTAAAATAATTAAGGAACAATAATTATGGAAACAATAAAAAGTCAGATTTTTATTATTGCTTTGCTACATTACTATGCTATAGATTTTAGTATCCTCAGTAACATAAACTGAATTATCAGTGACTACATTGCATTGGGAGTATGATTATCTACCATGTAAGTATGACATGGTAAAACGTTACCATAAAGGAGTTATTTCACTGCTATGTGGAAGGTGTGGAATTACCAGTTATTCTGGTGTATATATATATACATATATATACATATACCAGTTATCTGGTATATATATATTATTATTACGGAGCTCCAGTTCCCTGAGTTTTCAGGCATCAGCTCTTTTTCTTCAGGACGAAAACAGTAGCTTTTAATTAAAACAGTTAAAACCAATAGATTTTAATGACTAGTTAATCAAGTGTGTAATAATGTTATTTCTTAGATGTGTCTAAATTAGAAATCCTACATGTGGAACCACCCTCTTTCTGGTGAAGCTAAAAACCTAAAGCTTTATGGAGCTTGTCAAAATAAAATTCAACACTGAGCATCTTATAGAGTTTACAAATCACACAGCTATAATGGGTGGCAGAGAGAATGGTTTTCTGCAAGTGCAGTCATATAGTTTATGGTGCAGGGCTCCTGAGGCCTGTGAGACTTCAGGCTCTTTTGGATCTCTGTGAAAAATCTCTGTAACAGGAGCTCTCAGGTTCCCCCCAAAATCAGGTCTTCACATCTGTGCCCATCCACTGGCATAGTCCAAAGGCATAGTTTAGATTTTTGAGTAAGCGAACAACCTGTCATCAGTCAGTACCCACATGCCAAGCACACAGATAGCTGTTCTCACATTGCCGGATCAAGGCAATTAGTTTTTCCTTTTTCCAACGGACAGTTAATGAGTCACAGTTGCAGCAATTTTAAACAAGTGTCTCACTGGACATCACTGTATGTGGCTACCCAGTCATTTTGCTATGTGTGTGTGCAAGTTGGGGGCCGTGGATAAGGCTTCACCAGAACCGGGAAAAGTGTATTTCTAAGGGGATCATAGCATACAATATCTGTATGTTCTGTTTTTCAAAGATAAAACACCAAATAAAAGTGTCGTTTTATCATTCTGTCCTCTTGCACGTACTTTTTTTAAAGGGAGGTTTCTCTGAGACCTAATTTGGATTGAGGTAATGATTAGTGTTCTTCAGTACTACTAATTAAATACAGTAAACTCACTGTTTTAGACAAGAAGATCAGTGTATTATTTGTAGATAGCAAAGGCAATCCATCACCATAATGATTCAATAGCTTTCAGTGTTTTAAATTCAACTACTTTAACCTTTGCAAATAGATGTTCTGCATAATGCTCTTTCACTTCTTTTAACCATTCTATGTCACCATTTGTCTTCCAAGTGTCCTGTCAGGTACCCTGAAGATACTTATTTTTATGCAGTGTTACCAAAAAATCACTATATAGAGATATAAATGGAACTTCAGGTAAATAACTTCAATGCTGTGACACAGGATCTGAAACTCAAAACCGAAGCTTGGAGCCAATCATGGAGGTATACGAACAAGAAGGAGAAAAGTGCAATGACTGAAGGCATTTGTGTCAACCTAAAATTGGCTACTTGTCTTTTGCTAGCTTGGCAATGACTCAAATAGTGTTTTAAGCTTAAATTTCCCGCCCCTCCCCTGGAGAAATTTTGTTATATTAAAGACAGAAAGAGAAAGGAAGATCTTTTTTATTCATGTCAATAAATATGAATCACATAAAAGCTTGATGTGCACCTTTCCAGTGACTCAGCTGCAGGCAATTGGATGCAATTCTTTTTTAGGGAAGGAGCCCAAGTTTTTTCTAGAAGTAATTCAGGATTCTTGGTCATGAAACTCCAACTCACATTTTTTTTATGCTAAAATGTCATGGAGACGCTAATTTGAAGAAAAATAATTCTGCAAGGCGACCTCTACTATTAACATAAAATGGATATGTTCATTTTCATGTTTTTCATTATACTTCAGGTGAGTTTTCAGCACAATCCAGTAAGCCACATATCCAGCAAAATGAATCATAAATACAATCTTAGAGGAAAGTGAGCAAGATATTTCTGAAGAGAATCTGTGCTATTTAGTGGCTTTGGACCCCTGGTAGTGAGGTCGTATTTTTGTGAGAGACTCATAATGGTTTTGACTGTCTTGGGAAACTGATAATACAAATTCCTCTTGTTGATGTACCTCTACAGAGGCACCCAATTAGGAGGCAATATGGGAGCTGGCAAGGGATAATGCTTGCCAGTAAAGTAGTCTGCTTTTACATGTAGTTCATGGACAAATGATCTTGTCTCATTTAATTGAGCAGAACCGTGCTGTTCAGAAATTGCACAGAGATCTTCTTCATTCATTGCTTGAGTTGTACCTGATTACATCTCATAGTATGAAGCTCAGCAAAAATAACTAGTTTCAGCAGTACTTTCAGAGTCCAAATTCTATTTTATATTTTATTCTGTAAAATATTTCATATAGAAACACATACACATATGCTTTCAGTATTATTTCAACGAGGAGTTATTCTAACTGTATAGGACAAGGTGACCAAAACATAAACCTGTAGACAAATCATGAAATAATTGAAAGAAAATATAATTCAGAGAATTTGTCAGGTATCATTCAACCCTTTACCACTATTTGATTTCCAGAGAGGGGGAAATTCAATGGGATTATATTGAAGAAAAATATCAAAATTAGCCAAATAAATTATTTTCATGAATAATGCAGCCAGCTCTGCTATAGACACATGGTAGATCATTTAAAAGAGGTATATCTATTCATGTGATTGTGTTTATTCATTTATATTTGTGTCTATTTGTGTTTATGCTTTTCAGAAGGTTTTGTAAAGCTTCATGAATCACTGAAGAGAATGAAATAATGAAAGATCTTGTCTTGTCTTGAATAGATCGCTTGCTCGATGTTGTAAATATAGTTAGATCAAATATTACATTGGTTTTGCCTGTAAATGTCTCCAGATGGTAAAAAGTAGGAAAAAAAAATAATGGAAAGGCAAGTACTGAAATAATTAGCCCTGAAATTCACAGTTCTGAGCAACGGTTAGTCTAGAGATGTGGGTTTTGTAGCTGAAGTTGTGGTAAATCTTTACAGTGCAATATCTGACTGTTACTGTAGGTGAACTTAACTCTTTTAACACAGTTACATTTCAGCTATGCCAGTAATACTAAATCAAGATTGTTGCTACAAAAAATCATTTCAATGTTAGAGTCAAAAGCATGAGAAGAAAAAGTGGGCTTTTTCCATGCAAAACTCTTTATTCATGTTGAACAATTTTGATAATTATACACACATGATAGCTTTTTAGTTTTTCCATTGCCTTCAGTATTCAGTAGACACTGAATCTGGCCTATCACAACCTAAGTGCAAATTACACATATACACTTGAGAACACTACACTTCCAAACTTGCAGCTGAGAGTGATTTTTTTTTTGTTGCTTAGTAGTAAATCTTTGGAAAATAAGGTTTATAATTAAAGTGCTGATGCAGTTATAACTGTAGAGGCATAAACAGTGTGGCTATAAATAGTACAGTAACTGCAGTGGCAGACTTTGTCAAGTGGTTTGTATAGAACAGCTAGGTTGTGGCAGCTGATGTGACGGAAGAAATTATGTTGAGGTCTGCTGATTAATTCCTTTTTGATGTTAAATCCTTTTATTCTTCAGAAAAATTTGACATTAGCTTTGTTTCTTATCATGGGGGCATTGCTTGAAATGGGCAATCTCAATTTAACTAAAACGCACATCTAAATTTCAGGAAAAGAACAAAGTATACCTGGCAAACCTTGGCCTTGACATTTAGAATTACACCATAGCAATGGTATTTAGAGGCATACAGGACTTTGAAATGGGAGTGAGTTAACTAGAGTATTCACAAAATTCAGCATAAGTAGTAAGAAACAATGGAGGCATTAGCCAGAGCTAATGTTACTGGAGGGACAAGTAGTGTACTATGTAAGCTTTAAGAATTTAAAGTTCTCATGAGGCAAACAAAAAGTATACGTTAATAAATTAAAACAGCATTTAGCACATGCTCTGGTGTCAAGCTATGCTGTTTGATATCAGTTAATATGTTATACAAGAAGACTTATCAGTATTATTTTGCTTTTTAGAACTACTTTTTCTCACTCTGTTGTGAAATCATTCCTGTTACCCTCTATTGTGGAACATTTTGTGACAGAAATCCAATTACTTTCTCTGTTTCCAGTCAAAATTTATTAAGAGTCCAGTGATGTAATGGTGGTCTATGACAGCTTATTTCCTCTTACATAGACAGTGCAGCACTAAATGCAATTTAGGATCAAATTTACTTCCTTTTCTGTCTGTCTTTCCTTTCATCCTACCTACCATCTTCCTTTACCTTACAAAGGACAGTGGATGGGGCTTGTTTGGCTGTGTCTATGCTAGCAAACTAGGCAAGGTCAATATGCAGGTTTGAGCACTAGCATAGGAACATCTATACTGTTTAACTGTTAAAACACAACTTGTTGTCATGGCCAGATGTTTGATATCTGGATTCCTTGATGGACACTATTAAAATTGGAATATAATTAAATCTGCTGCATTGGACCAAAGTGAATTCAGTTGTGTTGATCTCTGTATTGGCCCAAGATTCATTTGCACTGAAGATACTATTCTGGACACTGATTGAATGTACATGACATGAATTTTCTCAGGACAGTGATTAATCTCTTACCAGATATGGAGACTGGTATTTTAGTGCCAAGCACCCACATAATCATGTATTGAAAAGAGAGAGACACTGGAGGGAATAACAGGATTTGTTAAGGCAGTGAACTTGACAGTTGGAAAAAAAAAAATAGTTGGATAAATTATAGCACTTGGACTTTAACCCAAAAGAGTTTTAAATGCAGCATGGACTGTTCTTGCTGTTTCAAGTAATGGTTGCTATGGGTGACCCAGAAATGAAACCAATCATGGCATTGTAATTTAAACCTAAAACAGCTGGCAAAATATTTCCTCTCAAGCCTGTTGTCTCAGAAGTAAATGAAAAGGTCGGGAGACTTTCTATTTTCTTCTGAGACAACATGGACTGTTTGAACTAGGGAACATATTAATGTTTTCACCACAGCTTTCTATTACGTGTCAGGAACTCCATTCCAGAATATCACACTGGAGGTGATGAAAAAAGACAGATGATAGAACGAAATGGTTGAACCTAACACAAAATAATCAACCATCTTTATATTTCCACTTTACATTATATCAGGAATCCTGATTGCATTCTATAGGTGGTGGTATTTCACCTAAAAATAGCAGCTGCTGCAAAGTACATGGTTATCCACACTGTTAAATTCAAAATGGTAAGGATTTGTGTATAACAGTTTAAGCCAGTCATAGCAAAGTGCCATTTTTTCTATTGAAATAAACAATGGTAACCTTGGCTGAACACAGACTGTTTGTGACTAAGCTTTACCAATAGCTACTGGTTTAGAGAAAAGGGGAAGGTGAGGGAGGTTTAAAAGTGTCTCTTGTTTTAGCAGGAATTCCCATGAGAAGCAATATGGTCACAGCAGTAGCACCCTGAATAATTAAAAAACCTCAAGGTGCAATGGAAAAGACTCTCAGAAACAGAAATCAGTGAATACTTGTTTTTCTAAGAGAGGATTTTGGCTACCCTTCCTTGCTGAAGTAGCGTTGCTCCCAGAGTAACAGAGTTGCTCCCAGTAACAAGGATGATTGTGGTAAACCAGCATAAAGACAACGGCCAGCACATTTCTACTTTATTTTCAATCAAGACTAACCAACCACCCTTTTTATTTTTTATTAAAAGAAAGAAAAAAATCACTGGAATGCACAGGCTGCTTCACAATGTGTCTTCATTAAGACTTCGATTTTGCCAAGTCCTTGACAAAGGGAGTTTGAGGTGTTAAAGGATTTTGAAAACATGCAAAGAGACACATAAAATAGCCTGAACTTAGCCAACTAAAGTTTTAAATAGGGAAGAACCTGAAGTCATTGGAACAGTGGAACTTGGCAATCACACAGCAGGGAGACCTTTTACCAGTAATTATTTTAACATTAGCCACAATCAGTAAGAAAATAGCAGAAAGTGCTTTCCTTCACCACTATGACTTCCAAAATGCACTGCTGTGTGCTCTTTCTTCCAAACCTTAATAAGAAATATGATGATAAATGGCATCCTTTGCTAATGTTTTTAAGATAGCCAAGATTAGAAGATAGCATTTCTTATTAATAATATTGTAGCATGCTATATTATATGTGAGAAATCTGAACGTGTGGAATGAAATTTTTTTTAAAAAAAATAAAAATATAAAGGAATCATTGTCTTTGGGAGATACTTTCTAAGCCACAAATCCTAATTTTTCTTGCTTTTGATTCTTTATAGTCCCACAGCTATAAAACATGTGCTAAAGCTAACGCTCTGTCTCTGTTATTTCCTCTCTTCTTAAACCAACTGCTATGTATTTTTTTTTATTTTAGATGCCAGCATGGTAAACAAGGGATTTAGTGCCTCCTCCTCATTATCTTACAGGTATTACATGTATTGACTGTACTATTAATTAAAAATTTATGGAAATAACTAAATGTGAAAGCAGCATATTTAAATGCACTGCTCTTCAGATGACCACATGATGCATTTAACTGATTTTATAGCAGATTACTTTAACCACAGGCAATTATTTTCAACTACAGCAGTATATCTTGGGAAGTGGTGCCTGATCCTCCAGGTATGACAATATTTAACTTACCACAATACAAGTTGAAATGACATCTTTGTTTAGTAGTTCATACTTTGAGCAGTTGCTGTGGAGGAAGCTTAAGGAGGAAAATGAAAACAGCAAGGAAGAAAATCACATGCCTACATCTGTAAGAAGCTCACTTACCTTATGTTTTATTTTACATGGAATTCAATGTATTTCCACAGTTAAGACTTGATTTTTCAAGAGCTTACCTGGTCATGCTGCTTATTTTCTGTGTGATGTTACAGGTTTCTGTTTAAGGCTTCATAAGAGTTTCAGAAGTAAGAAATAAGTTTCCAGACCATATAGGAACTGAAATATAAGCACTGAATTTTTGTTTCTATATAAATGCTAACAACAATGACTGACAGCAAAATGAAAACCAGGGAGTACAAAATGCAGATTAAGAATTCTTCTTCATAACCTTATAAGCTGTTAATAGGTACTTAAGTGAAAACCAAAACATATATGGACAATGCTGGATGACACTAGTGTGAACATTTTGGTGTTACAGATAAGAGCTCCACTGTGCTACCTGAGACGTCTTTTGTGAAAGGCTGAAACTACACCATGGAAACAATTTCTGAGCAAAAGGTGCCTGTGCTCCTAACACAAAGGAGCTGGCATTTCACTAATACAGAATTTCATGAAACTTATTGCAACATTTCAATACTTAAAGAGGGCCTATAAGAAGGATGGGGACAATCCTTTTAGCAGAGACAAGGGGCAATGGTAGTAAACTAAAAGACTGTAGACTTAGACTAGATATAAGGAAGGAATCTTTGCAATGAGTGTAGTAAAACACTGGAACATATTACCCAGGGAGACGGCAGATGCCCCATCTTTGGAAACGTTTAAGGACAGGTTGGACTGCGCTCTGAGAAACCTGATCTAGTCAAAACTGTCACTGATCATTGCAGGGGGGGATTGGACTAGGTGACTTTTAAAGGTCCCTTCCAACCCAAACAATTCAATGATTTTATGATTACTAGTATGATTTCACATACAACTTTTTATTTAGTTGAAGATTGGAGTGGAAATGTGTGTATCACAGCAACACTTGATAAATGGCATTATTGCCTGTGCAGAAGACATTTCTTTCAAGACAAAGAAATGTGAGAACTAATTTGATTAATATGAAGGCAGTTAGGAGAAATGAGTTCTATAATTAACTACCACATAAGGTATCTCATGCACTGAGTTCAGCTTTAAAACAAAATTATTTGGCTCAAAAAATAAACTTTTAAAGCCCAGGAAAAAATAATGTCTTAAAAGAGGAAGCAGATGTTATGTTATGCTATGTTAGATCAGATACACCACTTCACTCTTCTCCCTTGGATTTTAAGGTGCACCTTACCATGTCATTTTTATTTCATCAAGTTTGAGGTTCTCTTTTGTTCTTTAAAGTGAGAGACAGGCCAGTTAATCTTCTTTGCAGTTCAACAGGGGAGAGGCGAGGTGTATTCCTTTCCACGTATCTTGATGATACTACTGCCAGTCTGACCTATTCCTTTGGGAAACCCTACTGTTCAGAAGATCAGCCCTCTGAATTCAAGCTAGTGTCAAATATTAACAGTGAATTAAAACTGCAGGTAAAAATGGTGACAGTGGCGTATTCCTGTTGCTGGGCTTGACAGGAAATTTATTTTGCTGTAGCTGAAAAGTAATTAACCTCCACTGTGAGAAGTTCTATTACTAGTAGCTATTCTGCCATGCAAAGTACACTACATGGAAATGTTACAGGCCATCAAGCAGAAAAGGCAGATTTGTCTGCATTTTAAACTACAACTGCCCCCCATCTCCCTTTCCATTCTTATTCTCTCTCTCCCCTCATTCTCTCTTCACTGAAGCTAGAAATTGAGATGCACATGTGGTAGAAAGAAAATGGTATAAGACATAAGGATTTTCATAAGGTATTTATAAGAGATAATTTCTCTCTGTGTGTGATAGTAGAAGTGTGCTCCTTTCAACAAACACAAGTTCTTCATGGGAGAAATTTAGCAGAGATCTAGATTGGCTTTCAAATCAGAATAACTTTGTTGCAGATGTAAAGGAAAATGTCAACATATCAGCTGACAGGCCTCCTCTCATCTTGCTCTCCCTTATACTCTGCTGCTGCTGGTGAAAAGTAAAATCATCCTCTTTTGAAAAGGGACAAAAAACCCTCTGACACTGAGAGCTAGGACTGTATTCTGAGGGAGGAGGTTAAGCTTTTTCAAGTACATTGAATGATAATACTTTACAAAATACGATTGCAAAGCAGAAGAAGCCTGCCAGCTTCTTTGTGAACTTTTGCCTGCCTGAGAACACTAGCATTTTTGGAGAGAGGAAAACTGTTATCAAGCTCTTCCCTCTGACATCAGTGGCTGTCAAAAGTCATTAAGTATGGGAGAGATTCCACCAGGCTCTGTGTGGGATAGAGGGAAAGTTCAGAAGAAAAACAAAATTGCTTTTCTGCCTCAGAAAGAGAATTGTCTGGTTTTCTCTTCGTGCCACAGTTATGCCATGAACTGGTTGTGGTGGGTTACTGTATTTTGGAAGCCAAAAAGAGCAAACCCACTGAAAATTACAGAAAAAAAAATATTACAGGCTAATGGTTTTGTCCAATTGCTTTGCAGGCAGGTTTGTGAGTGACAGCAGTGCATTAACAGCATGTTGTCCTCCTCCCTCTCAGGAAGAGGTGGTGGCTACAGCATTGCAACTATAAAATGACTTCAGCTTAATGATGGACTGTGGGGAAAAAAAATACATTTTTAGATCTACAGTTTAAAGTGACAGTGCACTCAGGGATTACAGATTACTGTTATTAATGAAAGAATGTTTAATACCTTTCTAGTAGGGGTTTCTGAATCATGCTCCATTTAAAAGAGATTTCACTTCTATATTAAAATGAAAAAAAAGTTTCTGGGAACAAATAATTGAAGTTTATAATGCACCACTAAGGAACTTATTCAAAGGTTTTTAATTCTCTTTTTACAAACCCTCTGTGATAAAAAAATCAGAACATGTATATGCTGAAAGTGAGTAATGGACCATAACTGGGCTTTCTAATGATTTCTATATTAACAACAGCTCCCAAACAATCTCCAACCAAAACCTAAAGTCAACAGTTTACCTTAGAGATTTATAAACAAAACAGAGCAAGAAGTTGAGGGAATTGACCTAAGACAACAAATTACAAAAGCATGAATGCTAGGAGTCTGGCATTTAACATGGTACAATTTTGAAACCTACAGAAAATTACTTTAAGAAAGAGGTTACTACCATGGAAAAATATGTTCCGCAGTGTGGCTATGTATCTACACAAATATGTATAATATGCAAGTATATATTTGCATGAATATACTTTGTACAAGGAACATCACTTAAGTCTTTGAACTTAAGTAGTGGAGCTTTTATCTAAATAGTTTCCACATTCAGTCTTTGTGCTGATTCAGACTTATGAGTCAAAATTATTCTTGTGACTGGTAACAGATGCAGAAATTTATCCATGATGGATTATTGCTCAAACAATTTTCATTACATATTTTGAGACTAGACAGGCTATTTTGTGTAGGTAAAACTAGTGCATATCATCTCCCATGGGATTTTACAAAGGAGGCAGAGATTTGCTGAGATTCTGAAAGCCCAGTTAGCTGCCTGTGTATTATTGAAGAATGTTTTCTGTGGCTCCTATCTCCCTCTTTTGTTATAAAGACAATGAGCTGGAGTTTTGGGTAAGATCAAAAGATTGCAAGGTTAATTCCTACCCTCAGATGCACAGAAAAAACCTCAGCTGACATTATGATGCATTTTATGTGGTAGGATAGCTCTTCAGTTTTCTCCATCAGTAGCAAAAAGACCATATGCAGCTCCCTTGCTCATTTGCTTTTTGTTGTCTAAACTTCAGTCCTGAATTCCTGGCTTAGGCCTTTGATATCTGAAATTCCCTGGTGTCTCCCATCCATGTCCCCAAAAGGCCATGCATAGCACCCAGGAATAGACCCAACTCTATATATGCGGTTTTGTATAACTAGGACAGGGACAGTTTTACTGTTATTAGGAATCTTATTCACAATCTAATTCACATTATAGATGCTTCCTGGGTACTGTTCCATAATTTAACAGACATAAATCTAGATTACAGTCTAGTTTAGTCCCATAGTTCCTTGCTTTGACATCTTCAACCAACCTTTTGGACAGGAGGTAAGGACAGTGTTAGGCTTAAACTACATTTCACTGCAAAAGGATCAGACTCTTGGCCACTAAATGTAGCTCATCGTCAAACATTACTATAACAGATTTGAAAAAAAAAAGTCTGAAATAAATTGATTTCATGTGTGCAGTCATGCATTTACGCTATCTCAGGAAATAAGGGTAACAGTTTAGGCCATTTTTTTCCCCAGCTACAGTAAACAAGTCTTTGCCCACGTACCTCTGGAAATATCCCTTCTCGGTTTTCATTGTTTTACGTTGAATGTGCATGTATTTGTGTATCTGTATGTATTTGTGTAGATGTATTTTAGCGTGAATATGTGTAAGCATGCATGCTGGGGGTATGTAAAACAATTTGGAGGCCTGAAAGAATAAAGAAAAGATGAACTTTAGATAGTTGTGAAGCATCAAATGAAATGTCACAAAACTTTCATCTTCTTGGTATAAAAAAAACCAAATGAAGTGAAACCTATTCTTGACTATGCAGTTTTATCACAGGACCACTATAATTAAGAAGTTTAAAACTCAATCACTTTGCATTAAATAGCACCACAAATTAAATAAAAAGGGCGAAATCCTTATGTATTCCTGTTAAGCTAGTCCCATGTACCTTTATTGTCTTCAGTACAATAGAGAGAAATTTATCTGATATTTTTGTGCATATAGAATTCATTATCAGATGCCAGAATGAAAAGGTCAGTAGTTCTGTAGTTTTATGAAGTAATTGAATGCTTTAGAAATAACTTTTTCTGTCCAGGAAGATCTGAGATAAATATATCTAGTTGTTATATAATATAAAAATAATATGTATATATAAAATAAAAATTATCTATGCAATGGCAAAACAATAGAGTTTATCATGTAACTTGCCAGTTTCTCAGAGAAGAAATTTCTGTTGTGTTTGTTAGAAAAAATTATGTAACTAGGTTTTTTTTTTAAGTAATCACTTTTCCTACTAAATCTAGTAGTAAAAATGCTTCTGTCTTTATAAGACACATATGAGGGAATGTCACATGTTGAAACATTACTTTCTACACAGTTAGCTTTATCTTCTCTCACTCTTCTGCAGAGCCTTTTCTAATCCTGGGATGGAGTAAGATGAAAGAATCTGTTCTTAGCTGGCCAGAGGAGGATTGCTTAATTTGAGGAAAGATCTTAAGCAATAGATAATAGTACCATAACTATATGTGACAAAAGTCTTCCACTGGAAGTAGTAGTCTTCCAGTAGAAAATTGTGCAATGTAGTGTCCTAGCAATCACAACCAATGATGAAACTTGGAGCACTCACAGAGCTGTTGCTGTGTGTTAGGCTCACAAGCAGCTCCTATGGACAGTGCTTCAGGAACATTTAACTCTAGATGTAAGCACACAATTAAATCCACATATCAGTTGAGGAAAAAAGAAATCAGGAAGCAATGAAAAAAGTAGACGAGTAGTCTGCCAGTCCTGCCTCAAGTGAATGCTTTCTGGAGGTACCTAATGAAATTCATATTCTGTGTGTGAGATGAATGTAAAAAAAATCAAGAAGTAATCAAGACTGCTTCTCAGACCTGCCAGTGCAATCCCACAAGCAGTTTCTGACCTCCCTTCCTCTCTGTTTATATTCAGCTTGTTTTCTTTCCCTGATCCAAGTGCACAACTTCTTGCAGTGGTTGAGAGTTTGCTTATCTACAGCACCTGGCACAAATATTCCTGGTGTATGAAAGAAGATGCTAGATGGTGCAGGTTCTGTCACATGCTCCATGGACCCTTCCTGGGTCACAGTTTATCAATTTTACCTTTTCCCCATTTTGTGATGAAAATGCTAGGAGCTTCCATTATCCCAAGGGATTGGTAGGATCTGCATTGATTTCTTGGGGATGGAATAATCTATTTTGCACTTTGTTGATTATCCACCCCTACAGTTGGAAAGTAATTACCTAAACCATCTGTTTAAAACCATAACCCACCTTTTATCCTAAGCTTCATAGCCCATTTTGGAATTCATAAGCATTTAGGATATCTTGTGCATCATACTGAAACTGTATGCCTTCAGTTAACAGTGCTCAAACTAAGAAGTTGGAAGGATTTTGCCAGCAGGGATTAGGGAAGATAAACAGGAGTTACCATGGAAGTCTTAAACATGGTTTTATCTATATGGATTACTGCACATATTGCCATGACAATTTATAGTCCTCTGTATCCAGTTCTAGCATATGATGTGGGTTGAGAGGAACAAAACACCAGTATTTTTAAAAAGATCAGTTCAGGTGGTGGTGTATGATGTGTTTCAGTTATTTAGTTGTGTCACTTGCAAACATTTATCCTTCTTTGTCTACCTGGTTTATAAAAAATTATGACACCGAGTGAACCAAATAAATTAACAAAGTACAAAAAAATAGCACAATGAGATTGATTTACTGGAACAAGTTCAGACAGCCTGAGAGGCCAAATGTGTACTTAGGTGCTTAAAATTAGTGGATAGTATCATTGCAGAAGTAAGTAACTTTCCTGAAAGGCTATCAGTGAGCATGTAATAAATAAAATGTATTTATAGCTACCTAAGGATAAAGTCAGGAAAGTGAGTTAATCAATTTATTTCTAGTTCTTCTCCAAGAATAACATTGATTAGAAGTGTCTTGGAATATTGTTTTTTCTTTATTTTTCTGTTTCGAACACTGGGAAGAGAGGTCACACATTCCACATACATATGAGGGAAAAATAGAATCATAGAATCATAGAATGGTTTGACTTGGAAGAGACCTTTAAAGATCACCGAGTACAACCCCCATATAGAGAGCAGAGACATCTTTAACTAGATCAAGTTGCTCAGAGCCTTGTCTAACCTGAACTTGAGAGATTCCAGGGATGCTACTTCTACCACCTCTCTGGGTAATCTGTTCCAGTGTTTCAGCACCATCATTGTAAAAAATGACTTCCTTATATCTTGTCTAAATCAACACTTTTATAGTTTAAAACCATTATGCCTTGTCCTGTTATAACAGGCCTTGCTAAAAAGACTGTCCCCGTCTTTCTTATAAGCCCCTTTTAATTACTGAAAGGCCACAACAAGGTGTCCCGAGAGCCTGCTCTTCTCCAGGCTGAACAACCTCAGCTCTCTCAACCTGTCCTTGTAGGAGAGGTGTTCCAGCCCTCTGATCATCTTTGTGGCCCTCCTCTGGACCTGCTCCAACAGGAGATCTCACCAGAGCAGAGTAGAGGGGCAGAATCACCATGTTCATCCTGCTGGCCATGCTTCTTTTGATGCATCCCAGGATATGGATGGGCCTTCTGGTCTGACTCAAGTCCAGCTTTTCATCTACCAGTACCCCCAAGTCCTTCACCACAGGCCTGCTCTCGATGACATCATCCCCCAGCGTGTATTGATACCAGGGGTTGTCCTGAGCCAAGTGGAAGACTTTGCACTTGGTCTTGTGAGACCATGAGAAGGAGAAAAAAATCATAAATGTTGCCATCTAAGTAAAAATCAAAGAACGGGTAAAATAGCTTCTCACATTCTTAATTGTCTGCATTAGGTTGGAGTGGAGCTACACTAATTCAAATATGTTGTTTGTGTGTGAGAAACTATGTCTTCAGAGAAGCCAAGTACCACACACGTCAATTTGTTTGTATATATAAGTACACATCTGCATTCATACACAGATGTACATAGAATCATAGAATGGTTTGGGTTGGAAGGGACCATAAAGATTCAATTTCAACTCCCCTGCCATGGGCAAGGACACCTCCCACTAGACTAGGTTGAATAAGGCCCCATCCAAACTGGTCTTGAACACATCCAGTGATGGAGCATCCACAACTTCTCTGGACAGCCTGTTCCAGTGCCTCACCACCCTCACAGTGAAGAACTTCTTCCTTATATCTAACCTAAATCTACTCTTTTCCTGTTTGAACCCTTTACGCCTCATCCTATTCGTCTTTTATGCCTAATCTTTATTGTAATTTATAAATTCTGTCACAATGCATGCATACACACACACAAGGAGTCAAACATACACTCAGAATTTATATATTGGATAAGATTCTGCATGAGAGAAAGATGGTATTTTAGGAAACTTATGCCTGTCCGGTTTACAGCAGAGTAGCCGAGAAGAAAATATCCTAGGGAATTTTTAAGGCAGCTATATAGAAAGAGATGCCATGCAGTTGACCTACTTGATTAGCTCACTTGTACCAAGGGACCATGCAATTTCAGCTGAGGTCTTTCATTAGCCTTCATTAGCACTGAATTGTTTCCCTGGGGCAGGTGGGGAATAAAAAAATCTCAAGAAAGCAATGATGGGCGTGGTGGATGATCTTGGATCTTCCTGGAGTGAAGTGCACTACTTTTCACTCTATAAATGCATCTGAAGTGGGGATGGAAATAACAAATCAAACCCTTTGGAAGAAATGCCCGTAACTGTTCAGAGATCAAATTCCATGTTGTAATCAAAGGAAAGTAAGATGGAAATCACAGAAAAACTGATAATCCTGGAGAAAGGTAGCACTACAGTGGCAGGCAGACTCATAGGAGAGTAATATATATATAATTTCTAAAGAGAAGAAAATATAATTTAAAAAATAGTGAGTGTGATGTCCTATGACTGTGACAAGAGGCAGGACAAACCTAGTGGATAGAATCTGGCTGAAATTCTGTAACAGCTCCTCGTTCACCTTTTTCCTTTGATAATCATTAATGGAGGAAATGCTGACTTGCTTAAACATTTTTGTGCCTACACTAGAGTTAGTTAAAAGCCTTTCAATGGAAAAGATGCATAAGGTGCACCTGTGTTAATCTTCCTGCTTCTTTCTCTTCTTCACTGTGTCACCTCTTTATCTTCTTGTGTTGTCTTTCTGAATACACTGGAGATTAGTTTTATAAGACTTGGCTTGCAAACCAATTCCTTATCTCCACTCTTTCTAAAAATAAATAGGAAAAAAAAGGATAGGTTTAAATGGCTAGTTTTTTGCTCTGCTGAAACTGAAAATGTTTCACAGAAAAAGCTTGGCAGAAACACTTGGTCTTTCTGTCAGCATAGGTTTCTTTTTTATGCTTTTCACGGTAGCTCATTCTAAAAGATGTAAAATACTGCTGTCTTTTTACGCTGATACTGAGGTAATTGGAAGAGAATGTAATCACCATTAGAAGAGAAGAAATATAGAGGGAGCAGAAGGGAACTACCTCAGTAACAGGAGGCAGGGTGTAGCTTCTTGAGATCATCCTGAAAAGGAACCAGATGACTGAAGTGCAGAGCATAAGCAGGTTATTAATGAAATATTTATTTTAATGTTTTCATGTATTACCTTGAATACTTCATCTATTTGTAATGTGGGGTTAATGCATTTGATAATAGAAGAATACAGGTATTTCAGCAAATACACATAGTTGTATAAAGGAAAATGGAATCTAAAGCAACAGTCACAAGAGAGATGCCAGAGCTGGTGTATAGTCTGAGTGTACAAACAAACCAAGGTTACGTCTACACTGCAGACTGCTGTACAGTACAGAGAGATCACTCATTTGAAGCTCCACCATACTGAGGCCTGCAGTGTTATTATATGCTTAGAGGTTTTTTGAAGTATTAATTCTATCTGCACTCTCATAGATAATATTCATAGCACTTGACTGCAGTATAGAAACTCTTCTTTCATTATTCCACAACAAAAAATATGCACATAGGCTTTATTGTGAATATTTTTGTTTCATTTATCTTCCTGTATCCTTAAATATATCAGTTTTATTTCTGTCTCTTATTTTAGTGTTATAGTTGCTCTTCTGTTCCCACAGTTATACATCCTTGCTGGCAAATTTAAAGTGTGTTTGCAAGATACCAGAATATCAGGGGTTAGCAGTGGTGCTCCTGATGGACATTCCCAAAGCATTGCAGTCCACAGTGAAAGGACTTGAACTCTGCTCCCTGACTGGAGTCTGGGAGCTGGAGAACTTTCTTGCTCTAACTCCATCAAAGGACAGAAGTTTTAGGTGACAATTTGTCTTCTCTACTTCAGTAGGTTATAATGTCAGAAAAAAAAGTGAAAAAGGGGTGACCAAATAGGTCATTTTAAATTTGTTCTTATTAAAGTAATGGGCTGTGGTTCTGATCATGGTTTAAGGGGTTCTAAAATCTTTATTTCACCTGTGTGGAGAAATACTCTGACAAGGGCTGAACACAGCAATTTATAATTCACTTTTGGTATGATTTGGTGACTTATATCTGATCATTGGTGGGACATTCTATCAATCCTATAGCAAATAACTTATTCACATGTGTCATGATGGTGACTCCAGGGTTTTCTTTTGATGTTCACATCTTTGGGTAGCTTCAGTCTTCTCTAATCCAGACTATTTATTCTAGAGCTGTGATGCCTCCCTCATTTTTATTAGTACAATTGGTTGTTGGACCATCAGATCCAGAATAAAGAATTGCTCTTTAACATATTGGAATCTTAGATTATGCCACATTGTCATATATCAGCTTATAGTACAAAATAATTCCTTAAAGCCTACCAAGGGTCATCTGGATTACACAAACATAAATGGGAGGGCAACTGTAATAATGAGCACAAGTAACAAAATAAACATAAATTCAAAGATACCAGAAAAGTAGTATATCTGGACTGACTGCTTAAAGGCTTTTGCACATTCTGTTGTTGTTAAATAATTGTTAAAACACAAACACAATCATAATGGTCCCTACAATCTTGAGCTACAATTTGCAGAGATCCCTTTGTTTCCATAAAGGGAACTGAGGATAATTGTCGGTGAAGGGCAGGGGGAAAAGTTAATTAAGTCAAAATCTGGAGGAGCAGAAATGTATGTTTACACAATTTGGTCCTTATAGAATTGTTTTCCAAAGACAGAAGGAGGGTTTTTGTATTAATAAAAATGGCCTGTTTCTGATTCCAGAAGTTCAGCATGGATGATCTAGTTAATTCAAAATTCATGGGGCTAGAATTATGCATATATGAAGATTCTGTTGTCCTATACACATAAGTCTCTTTGTCCATTTTTATCATGCACATCTTGATATTCTAAATGTATGGTACTATTACATTTTAAAATAAATATTTTAAAGATAATATATTAGATCAACATTCATATTAGCCAAATTGTAGGAAGTGGAGGCACTGAAGGCACTGGACTATGCTGATAACCAACCCATAGAAATAATCCAAGTTCAGCTTTTAGATACCGCCCCTGAATACATGATTTTTTTTTTTTAACATAAATATTAACTTGTTAAGAGTTACTTTATGAAAAAATCTTGGATGTTGCTGTGCTATGGTTTGGATTTTTGTGAGGTAGAGAAAAAACTTATTTAAAAATGGAATAAAGAAACTACCCTGGGATCATCTACCCTCTTGCCTCCACTTTCTCTGTAGCTGCCTGATGTACACAGTGTCTCAGTTGGTGCACCTCAATGGATATCTGGATATCAATAGGTAATTGCTCTCTCTTTTTTTCCCCCTTTTAAAAAAATCTTATACATTGGTAGGTTTAGAAAATGCGGTTGAATCCAAAATGAGCGTGAATCACAGATGATAAATAATTTCTGTGTATCTCAGCCACTGGAATTGCAGTATTGAAAGCTTATCACAAAAGCAACATATATGCAAAATAATAAAGTGATAGAACTGTTGCTCCTATTGTTGGTATGTTAAATAAAGGGTAAAAACCCAGGCCTTTCATTTTCATAAGGTTTTAGTTTAGTGATTACATTCTCACAGCTTGATCCTAGTCATATATGTAACTAAAATAGCAAGCAAGATCAATAATTAGTTAGCTAACAGGCATTAACATATATAATGGCAGTTACGAATAAAGAAATACTAACTCAAGTTTCTGGCCTTTCCTGAACTGAAGTAAATAGAAGGCTACCAAAGAGAAACTCAGTCATCTGAAGTCACTCAAGGACACAGGAGCTATTTGACTAAGCAATTGCTGTTTGGTAATCATATGACTGTAGTTATCCAGATCTTACATATGCAATGTTAAATAAACCTCTGCTTAAACAGATGGGCTGCTGTCTGATCTCTCTTGAAAAGCACCAAAATTTCTAATTAAGGGCAGTGGTATAAACATAAGGAAGGTATGTTCTTTTAATTGGCAGGATGCACATTTCCAAATAGAGAAGGAATAATATTACCTAGGATAATTAGATAGAGGGCACTGTGAGTTTGGTAATTTCTCTGTACTGACAAGACAGTGGAAGATTTTGTTTTGGAAATGGATCCTGACATGGTATAATATTTAGTGTAGTGATTGAGATTTTCCCTCCTTTGTCAATGCTACAGTAAAAACAAATTGGACATGCTTTTACTGAGGATTGTATCTCTCTTCTATCTTGTTGAAGTAAAGGTAACTAAGAATGAAAATTGAAAGACCTACAGTAATATTTAATAGCATTATTCTTCTAATTATTTTGTATTTGAATTAAGATGACACTTTTCCAGAGTGTTGTTGCTGTAGTGTTCCTCATTTTTATTGCCTAAAACAGTGCAGTTTGGAGTATCTATTTATTCATTAAGACATAATGGAATATCACTTTGTCAAAGTACTATAGTATCATTTAGTTGGTGTGGATGAATGAGGCAGAAGTAAGGAAAAGAATACTTGTAGAGACTATGGTCTTTTGCATGATCTGTTAAAATATCCCTGACTTTTAATAATATAATTTTTTTATTAATAAGTATCAATGACTCAACCAAAAGGTACTTCCAGGATTTGATGTTCTTGTACATAGTATAACCAAAGAGTAGGTAAAACATATACCGTCATAACCACTTTTTTTCCTACAACTTCTCCCTTTGCATTAAGATTCTTTTCTTGTTTTCACATTTCACATTTAATTTGAAAAAAATATATCTTAGCCAGTCGCCTAGTGTGGGACCTCTGCTAAATGAGGTCGCAGCCCTGATAACCGAGGATGCAGAGAAGGCAGAGTTGCTGAATACCTTCTTTGCTTCAGTCTTTAATCCGAAGACCAGCCCTTGAGAATTCCAGACCCCGGATGTAAGAGAGGAAGCCTGGAGGAGTGAAGACTCTCCACTAGTCAGCAAAGACTAGGTTAGGGATCAGTTACGAAAATTGAATATGCACTAGTCCATGGACCCTCATGAGATGCACCCAGGAGTGTTGAGAGAACTGGCTGACGTTGTTGCTCTACTGCTCTCCATCATTGTCACAAGATCATGGCAAACGGGTGAGGTGCCTGAGGACTGGAGGAAAGCCAGTGTCACTCCAGTCTTCAAAAAGAGCAAGAAGGAAGATCCAGCAAACTACAGTCCAGTCAGCCGCACCTCCATCCCTGGAAAAATGATGGAGCGGCTCATTCTGGAGGTCATCTCTAAGCACATGGAAGACAAGAAGGTTA
>JAVSBS010025130.1:37500-45214 GCA_033124195.1 Coracias cyanogaster | reverse complement strand
TAGGAGAAAGGTTGGACTTGATGACCCTGGAGGTCCTTTCCAACCATAACGATTCTGTGATTCTGTGATTCTGTGAATGTGCTGCCGTTTTTTGCATAGATAGCCTGGCGTTTATAGCATGTTCACGTGCAGTAGCAAGAGGGGGTCCATGAATGTCTGCTTTCAAGCAAAATTTAGCAGTTTAGGTCTTGCTGTGCTTGGTGGCACACACGAAAGTCCCTAATGATCTTCTCAGTGAAATGAAGTGATCATTCTTTGTCATAAAGGTACAGTGAAGTTATTTTTTAAATGCATAATTTATTTTGTCAAAATCTCCACTAGCAAGCTAGCACTTCTGGGAGCTGTGAATGTTGTTAAAAATACATATTATAGTCATAGTGATGACAGTTAAAAAGTTATTACAACAAAAATACTTTATATCAACAATAAGCTACTGCAATTTAAGAAAAATGAAATATTTTCCCCTGAGTCAGTTGTGTTTTCTTTGAACATAATGGGAAGTAAAACTGTTAAACATTTTGGGTGGAACTGTTTGTCCTGTTTGAATATTTGTGTTTCATACTTTCCAGAAATTAGTGAAATTTAGTGATACAATTTCTGGTCACTGTTTTCAAAATGGCAAGCTTAATATTGAAAAGCAGTAGTAACACAGAAGTCATCTGCAGTTCCATAGGGATTTGTATTAATAGTGAAAATAAGACTTCTGTATGGAGCAAGTAATTGTAGCAGTAAGAGGTTCCTGGCTTTTCTAGCTTCTGTCCTAGCTGAAAAGAAAGCTGACATGTGCCATTGTCTTTTGGGGAGGTACATTAAATCATACCTGTCTAAGTAGTCATGTACAATGTAGCTACCACTTGTCATCTGAAGCATTATAATTTATCCTTCCTTAGGCATTGTGTAAAATGCATTAACATAAACCTCAAATGCTGTTCCAGTACAAACAGAGGAGGGGAATCCAAGAGTAGTCCTGAATGTTGGTGCAGAGGAAGCAAGGACTTTGCATCTTCTGGTCCTTTCTTCATTTATGCAAGCTATGGCTGCAAGCAGGAAGCCAATTAAACTGGTGATGGAAGCACTGCTGTACCTAACCTGCAGCCTTGCTGTAGCTACATTGTTGACAAAATGGTAGAAATCGTTTTATCAGAGATGTGGATGGATGAATTTTAAATAAGGCTTTGAATCAGTTCATCATTACTGCTTTTATTTCTGTATGTGTTTTAGGCTTAGTGGCTACATGAGAGGATAGAGTTGTAGAAGTTCTGAATTGCACATGACATTGGCTCTTCACAGGCTGTGGGGATGGGCAACCAGATTATAACACTTAACAGAGTACCTATTGCTCAGTTTCGAAAACAAAGAAAACTGAACACTCAGTGATGCTCCAGCACAGGAATTACTGTCCAAATAAACTGCAAGTACTTATGAATGAGGAATAACAGATTTGTCAGGGCTATGACCTATTTCAGTAATTGTGAAAAGGAACAATGTTTAGGTGTCAGAAAGGAGTCAAGGCACGGGGCTTGTTTTCACTGAAACCCTAGGCAGCCATGAAAACATGAAGGTAATTCTACTTCAGAGACTGGAAATAAGAGTCTGGGGGCACAGACAGTCAGGAGAAGACTTGTAGGTCCATTTCTCCCTAAATAATTTGTACTCTCTCCAAAGAAATCAGTCATATATTTTTATAATATTGGAACCTAGGGTTAAAATGTAAGGCCAATAGTGAAACTCTGATTTGCACAGCAGAGCTTTATCAATTACCTCTCCTCTCTCCTGACAGCAGTGACTGCTTTTCCAGAGAGGCCCTCCATGTGTCCTGTCCCTTTGCATCACAAACACGTTGGACGCAAATGTATTAGCTATGTTTTTGCCACTGTCCAAGGAAATTTTCAGGAAATTTTCTAGTTTCAAAAATTCTACTAATTATTGCATATTAATTTGGAGTTGTAAATCTCAAAAAAACCCCACGGGTATTCAGGCAAAATGTCAGTGGTGAGTAGGTCTTATACTGGCTAAGTGCATACCTCCTCTCAAAAATAGCTGAGAACCAAAAATAGAAATGTTTTTCTTCCTTCACAATTTTCTCTTCTAGGATTCCTGTGTTGACTGCATCAGAGGACAAAAAGGGCTAGCAGTACAAGTGTAAATTGTCATCTAAGTCTTTTTCTCCTGCCTAACACTGGGAAAGGTTATGTCCTGAAATAACACATTTAGCAGATGATGACCTCTGTAAGACAGGACCAGGGCTGGAAGGATTGCAGACAAAATATGCTCATAGCCAGAAAAAGAGTCATACAGATTGAGAACTAAACCCCGATTCTTCCTGTCCATGAGAGTTTTTATGTTGACACCTCTGGGATTATAAAGAATAATTTTGCAGCCAAGTGCTCTGTTGATTTACGTTCCTGGGAAATCCACCAATTTACAGAAGGTTGCGTAGTATAAACATCACAGTTTATTCTTGGTTTTAAGGCTCAGAACTGCAGTAAGGTACATCAAGCACCCTTTCTAGTATGCATCGTGTTTTGTCTTACATGATTTTGGTTACTCTAATGTCTGCGTACCTCAGTGTTTCTAACGTCTATATTCACAGCAACCCTGTGCAATGTGGGGTGTAATTACACTTGAAGCATTGAGATCCAGAGAAAATAAAGATGAGGAATGTAAAGGTATTTTAATCCTGTACAGACAGTTATGTTCCTAACAGAAATCTCAAGGGTTTCTAGCAGCCCAGCTAGGAAAAATGTCCACAGAGTGGGAACCTACACATGTAAAAATTCAGGCCAGCACTGAGTGGTCTGGGATTTGAAAATCCAACACAATTTGGGCAAGATCATGCAAGTAATAGCAGTGCAGAAGGGAATTTATCAATTTCTGTGGAAACGTTAGAGTATCTTCTTTTTCTTTCTTTTCTTTCTTTTTTTTTTTTTTTTTTTCATTTAGAATATGCAGTAAATATATTCTGACATCTTAGGAAGTAATTTTTGCTTTGATTCCTTTCTGATTAACTTTTAGTGTGAATCATTCGACACATAGTCTAATTCCACTGGATCAAGAATGACTCTTCATTCATTTCATAGGTATATCGCTTCTTTGAAAACAATAGTTATACAAGAGGAAAAGGGAGATGCTAGAGGGAGGGTTAAGTTCTTTAAATTATAAAATAAATTGGCAATTCTTGCACACTGAGACGTATCCCTGTCCCCATGTACTAATTGGATGGCACTTAAAAAAATACGAGTAAAATATGTGAAACTCCAGGTCTTCCAGTTTAAGCATCGTCCTAGTTTTATACTGATATTAATGACCATGGTTTTGGTAGGTTTGTTTTTTTTTTTACTTTTTCCCCCACTGTGGTGAAAGTAAGATGCCCAAAGGGAAGCAGAATTAATTAAAGTTTCTGATGAATATTGGACCACTACTGGCATTTGCCTCAGGATCAACAGGTAGGTTCTTAACTTTGTGAGGGAAAACATTATTGAAGAAGGTTACATTCCTTGTGCAGATCAAGTTGTGCTTTTAAAAAATAAAAGAAGTCAGCTGGTGGTCTTGCTTTTAATTATCAAGGCTGTGAGAATTCAAATGACATATTTGCCTCATTTACTTAGAAGATATTCTTGTATTTATTAAATCATTTGAAGAACATCTGTAACACTTTGATAAGATTTTCTTTCTCATCACGGGAAGCAGGCTGCATTTCAATACCAGGAAGTACTAGTATTACAAAGTGTTTCCTAGTCCATTTACAGACGAACAGTAATATGTAGAAATAATATTCACCAGAATGAAGAAATGTTTCATTTCTTAACAATATTTGGCATAGGTAGTAGTATAGCATAGGATTAAAGAAGCCGGTCCCAATTATAAATTATTTTTCTTCCTTTCTTTTTTCTTCCCCTCTGTCATTGCTAGATTACATTCTTACCATTTTTTGCCTAGGATTTCCATCACAAAAGCAAAAGCCTGTAGTGTCTTCTGCAGAAACAGTGCAGTTCAGATGCCAGGGAAGAAGTAGAGCATTTTTAACACCAGCTGTTAAATAACTTAAAAAAATAAATCTGGCTGCTATAGCGATGCTGTCTTTCTGTACCGTTCATGGGTCAAATAAAAATATTTCAATATGAATGGAAACAGCCTATATGCTTTAGGTCAATCAAAAGTCATTTTTAAACAGCTTGAAATTTCATCTCATTGAAGCTTGTTCTGGTTTAAGTTAGAACAGAACTAATTCTATTCAGTGATTTTTTAAAAAAAGTCTTTTTTGTGTTGTGAGCACCTTCTTTACGTGTAGAGGGCAAAGGTCCAGTGTCTCCAACTGTTTTTACATGTGACTGAGGTTTAAAAACCAAAGTTCATGGGAACTAGACAAAGTTTCAGAGTCCATAATATCAGACAAGGCAGAGTGAATATGCATACACTTGTATTTACTGTAGGAATTCAAAAGTTAAACTAGAATTTCTAATGAGGTTTTACATGAAGTTTGCTTTTTAAAATTCAGAATACCAAGGCAAATCTCACATTAAGAGGTTGAATACATGACATCATATTCTGCTGGAAAAGGCATATGTGGAATAATAATTTCAGCAGGAAATTAGTTATTCAATATGTGTGAGCATGTGCAAAATTGTATGTGGATATACATATGCATACATATGTGTGTCTGTGCGTGCAAATACCAATATTGTCTCTGTGTGTACGTAAAAACTTATTTAGTTATCCGTAGTTGTATGTTCTCAGGTATAAGTACCTTCATATACGTCTGGTCTTTCTCACTTCAAAAAACATATTAATTGTATAAGTAATGTTTCCCTATGTTTCAGAGATAAATTTAAGAAACTGTACTGTAAAGTACTAAGTACCTTAATTCCCTCATAATTTTAGTTAGTGGTTTTTATCTCTCCTGAATTGTGATATATATATGTAATTGTGAATGTATTTTTTTCTTCATATTAACATTTTATGTTAAAAAAAAACAACAAAACAAGCATGTTTACTGTAAAGGAGCTAATACAGCATGATTTTTTTCAGCCCTTTTTAATGCTTTTTAAGGTTATTTCATTGATGTCTAATTGGTTCACCAGTTAAATACTACTAGTCCAACAGTTGAAACCAAATTACCTAAAATATAAAAAGGTTGTATTAATGCTATCACTCTAAGGGTTACACAAGAAAGTCAGCAACTAAACCCCTGTAGACAAAAGGCGCTGCTAGACAGTTCATCTCCACAAAACACTAGCATCTTTCAAGAGTTACTTGCATCTATGGGTAATCTGTGGAATCCTAGTGAATACTCATGTGTGCACTATGTCATTTCTCTGACTTTTAAACCTGCAGTCTCTGACCCACATTATTATTGCTGAGATTTTTTCATTTGCCCAACTCTCAGTTCTTTCTGTATCTCGTTCTCTTCCTGAAGAAGGTGTTGATTTTCATCTTTTGCTTTTCATGTATTTATCTGTACTACTTCATTGTCCATAGGCAATATAGCCTTGATTCACTATTTGATTCACTATTTGTGAATCAAGAACCTGCTGCCCTAGGCATCACATAAACTGAAGTTTTAAAAAGCAGTACCTTCTCCAAATACACAAATTTCTGCTCAGTCTTTCTTAGTCACCTCTCTCAGCCTTGCTTTATTTCTTGCCATCAGAACACTGGGCTATAACCTGATAATTTTCCACTTTAAATTTCTTTTTAGCTCCTTTTTCTCTCATATGTCTCTCTTCTAATCTATCCAATTCTTTTATCAAAAACAGTGTCACATCCCACAGTGCTCTAAAAACATATCTCTTCTCATAAATCTTCAGAATAACTTTCTCTATACTTGCACATGCTACACAAGCAGCTGCTCCTCACTTAGAGCACTTCTAACTCTTTTGCCCTCATTTTCCCTCTATACCTCAGTCCATTTCAGCTTTTCACCTTTTCACTTGAAATGTCTTCTTGCAACAGTCTACTGTGATCATACACCAAAATTTTTGCTCTCCCTCTTAAATGCAGTTCATAAAATAAATAATTCTCTGAAGCATGCTAATGGGAACACTTCGGGGCTTTTCTTTTTGACTGTCATCTGCTATAGCCTTCAGACTGCAAATTTATTCCAGGGTGGATTTCTTTTCTCTTCCTTTTTTTTTTTTTTAACAATCTAAATGCTATCAATTGTTAGGCAATTACAATACCATGTAGCAATTCAGTAAACAATGTGTCATGGAAAATATAATATTCATTTCTGGGGAATGCTGTGCTGCTCCTGTAACCTAAAACTCTGTATACTGTCCAGCCACAATTTTCCATGGGCAAGAGGAACCCTGTGTGTGTGCATACCAAGTACAAGAGGTTTCTGTGGTTCTGAATCCGCAGCTGAAAATGCAATAGCCCTTACATTTGATTTCATGTAGGTTGTTTTACATAACTGTTGTAGTCACATTAGAGCATTACAGAATATGAGTAGCATCAGTCACATGCTTGTTTTTTCATTCTCTCAAAAGAGTGTTTTGCTCTTCGTTTTAAATACTTCTATTTCTACTATAACTATGACTACAACTAGCTGTATCTTTGGTTACAGAATGGCCAAAAAATACCTGGATGGGTATCTAAGGCTTGCAATTGTATGCAATACTGTTTGTTATTCACATCCCCTGTACATTCTCACTGTACTTAAGTCAGTTTTGGTTGTTAGGCTGGCAATATTCTCCTTAAATACATACTATGTTTAAAACTTGTAAATAGTGGAGTTACTCAGTTTCTCTGGGTTGCCATCATAGATGATTCTGTATATAAGAAAAAAAAAGTTTTATCCACTTAATAAAAAGAAGACCAATTGGATGTTCAATCAACCTGTTTTGGAAACAGACCTGGGCCAATCACTGTTCTGATGCTGTTCAGTTCTGTTACCAGACAAAAAATCCCCACTTAATTCTTTTCTACACAAAGGTCTTGATGCTTATAATATTAGTGATGTACTTTGCCTTGAGATGCCACTACCTCTGGTTCTCCTGCTCTTCTGATAGATTTTTATATTCACAAAAGCTGTTTACTTAAAGCTCTGTGCACTTGCAAGGATTGCTGCTGAGAATAAAGGCTTTCCTAACCCCAGTGGTCTCTTTACATTGTTCAAGGTGGATTGCTGCGATGTTCGTGATGTCTTAACTGTCTTACTCTTCTCCTCTCTACATTATTTTAACTGGCTTTCTTTGTGTTGCGGCATCCTAGCATGTACAGTATATTAAAGCCCCAGAGGGAACTGCAAGTGAAAACACCTTGTTCTTCTAAGAACTCCAAACTTTTTTTACTGGCTACAGAATAAATGCTGCCTGAATGAGTAATGATTAGAAAGCTTTTGGAACTGTATTACCATAGGTGACAGCTCTGAAGAGATAGGCAGGTAATGTTAAGAGGCAGGGATAAGAGGCTATGACATTATGTCTGGAGGGTTAAGGACTCACAGTCAAAGCTTGAACTGCTATTACTGGATCAATACTTCTCAGTTCAACACTTATCTTGACTACTGGTTAGAGGCTTTTGTAGATATGAACACTGAGAGAGCAAAATAAAACTGAAAAAAATGATTGTTGCTGTTCACTTACATGTGGATTGCTGCAGTTATTTAGGTTTCAGATCCACAATTCCTTTTTCGTGGGGCAAACTCCAATGACCTGAAAGCAGGATAAAACCAACAAGTTATGAATTATATTGCATTTTCCTTGTCCTTTTC
>JAVSBS010025130.1:0-35000 GCA_033124195.1 Coracias cyanogaster | reverse complement strand
TAGTGGGCTTGATTAGGTAGGACAAGAGGCGATTTGCCCAGACCACAATTCGCAGAAGTCGCTATTGTGCTTCCAGATCTGCCCATAGAGGAGACTGGGCAGACAGGGCTATCCCTGCCTGTGATGAAGCTGGAGTCACTTGCACAGAGCTACCTCCCTTCCTTCTGGGGATCCCCATTCCTCTCCCCCCACAGGGGCAAGTAAGAGATGATAGACAGAATTCCTTCCTATTTTCCATGGAAAAGATGTGTAAAAAACAATGCAACAGAAGATTTCAGCCACTTTCAGAGAGTCTGTGAAGGAGAGATTTCTTCACAAGATGACACATGTAGAGCACACCACAACAGAGCCATGTCAGGGGAGGACATAGATTAAGGTTGCTGTCACGCCCTGCCTGACAGAGTCCAGAAAACTCTGTGGGCATTAGCTCTTATTCTTTTTGTGAGATAATTAAAAATACACCAGATTTCAATACTCACTTAGTGTAGATGGAGGGAGGTGAATTGTAAAAAAGCATCACTAGGATAGCATGTCAGTGATTCATCCTTATTTTACTTGTTTTGTTTCTCTCCTTCGGAAAGGGAGATCCCTTCCTCAGTTTGTGCATTGTAATAGTATTGACTAACAAGTCTAATTTCATTCTAATGATTGCTACTGCTGTGAAATATGGCTTGTTTCTTTGCTAACAGACAGATAGTTTTCCTCTATCTACAAAATATATGGAGGATATTATACTACTAAATGTGAGCTCTCAGATTTTACACCAGTGATCTCTGAAGACATTAAAAACAAGAATGAATTCAAGTGTTTTGTGTTGGCATGCTAAGTCTGAGATATGTACGTAACCTTTCACATGTTTTTCTATCATATAGAAAATGCTTTAAGATTTTAGAATCGGCATTAACTTAATGCCATTGCATTTTTTTCTGGGGGCAGGAGAATTCTATCTAAGACTTACATAAAATGTTCCACACAATTTATATTTACACTATTTTATCTGTTATTATTGTTTAATTTTGAAAATGCGTATTTTTATTTGTATTTATAAAACTATTAGAAAAATAGGATCATTTAGGTTGGAAAAGACCTTTAAGAACATCAAGTCCATCCGCACCTTAAGGATATAACATTGTCAAACTCTATTTCAGGATCTTTTCTTCTTTTTAAAATGTCAAATTTTAGAGATACGGTGTCTTCAGAGGAATCAGAACATTTTGTGTCAGCATGGGATGAATTTGCTTCAGTTCTTATTAGGATAAAATATATATTCCCTATGCTTTTGAATGAAATTCACAATTTACAATAGTATTTATTTATATAAAAATAGTAAACCCTTTATCTGCTATATTAAATAAATTATCAGTATGATGACATCATAATTCAAAGCCTACATTAAATTATAAAATAATTTGATATTCTATATAGAACAATAAATCAGTGCATCCTACACCTTGTGTGACCTTCTATTTTAAACTGCAAATGAAAACAGTTAATTTGCCGCTCCACTGTTGCAAAACTACCATTCTCACAAACAAAAATGCACCCAAATTATAATGCATCATCTCAAAATTACTTTTTCTGCCCCAAATTTTAAGGTACTACATTTCTGTCTTGGGAACAGCAGAGGCAATCACGGTTCTGGACCTCCCTGTGACTTTTAGAAAATGTGTATCAAGGCAGGATATTTTTTGCCCTTTTGGGTTAATTTGTTTTACCTACTTATTTCTCACTTGAAGTCTTAATTCTGTCTGTAGGGCAGATCCTGCCAACCTTCTTCCATGGGCACATATGAGCCAAGAGGCTTTCCTACAGGTTTGCATAGCAGAAGCAGAGTGCAATGATTTCCGTATTTCTGCTACACATGAAACTCATGTACATAAGGAAGCTGTTCCACAGACATTTCTGTCAGCAGCTCTTCAGGTGGGTAGAAGCAGGCAGAGCAAGCCAGTAGCAGTTGACTGAAAACACAAAGATTCACGGGTCTATTTGCTGTGCCAAACATCTCTGCTGTAGCAGAAGAGAGATTTTCCTCACACGTTTGATGTCATGTTCCTCTGCAATGGGTCATGTGATTTGAGATAAACTAAATATCAAGCACATTATGATGTCCTAAATAGATGCTTTTATGATACTGAACATGGTGAAAGATAAGAAGCTATAGTACATAAACAAGCAACTGTGACTGGTGCAGATTCGGGGCCTCGGCAGAAAATGGAGGGAAAGAACAACTGCCTTGGGCAGTTTGATGCAGGACCCCCATTTTGATGTTGGACCCTTCACATGGGCTCTCAAGTGCTTTCCAGTAACCTACTCGCTAATATAACTAGCATCTGCTTACATACTTAATTTTTGGTATTTCTTTCTAAGATTTCTGCAGCACTATGTGTGGTTTTGATAGGAGTTTTGTGTGGGGAGAGAGTTCAAAATTTAAATAGTACCTCATATTTATCTTGAAGACTGCAGCTCAGCCTGTGCTTGTGGCAGGTTGTGGAAAAGATGGTAGTCATCTTTTTCACCTCTGGGAGTTCATTCTGTGTCTCAGACTGGCCTCCAGGAAAGGTTTAACCCACTTACTGGAAGTCCTGTGTGCCTGGGGAGTGGAGTTGTTGGCTGCAATCTTCAGTGTGAAAACTAGGTGATTTTCAGATGTGCTGGACTCGGGCTTTTGAGATCCTTGAATAAAAGGAGTGAGATATTTAACTTCAGCCAGCGGTATATGAGAAGTCCATATGCAGTATAGAAGTTGAATTCATCCTGGTTGCAGCAGATCATATTGCTGATGAGATCCACTGCAGCGTTCGGTGCTGTGTGGGATGCTGACAGGCTGGTGGCTGTGCCCAGAGATTGTGTGTTTCCAGAGGCCTGGCAGTAGATTACATGCCCTAAACCACCAAGATAGGCAGTTATCCAGTGGTGCAGGACAGGCTCTCCCATCAACCAGAGACGGTTGAAAGCTCAGTGTTAGCAAGTGCAGTAAGTGCTTAGTAAAATGAAATAAATTTATAGAACATGTACTATTGACACAGATTTTTCTTTTTTTTTTCCCTTTCTATTTTTTTTATAAAATAATTTTTCATAGTAAAATTTGTGACATGAACAACTTGCCTATATCCAGCATGTTGACATGCATCTGTGGAAGAGTTAAGCCATCACCATGGTTCTTTGCAGTTTGGCATTTCTGATGCCTGAGCAAGCCTTGCTCAGACAAGAAATTTAAACTCAGTGAGACTTGTGACTGGAGAGAAAAGCAGGATCTGTCCTTCACAGATAAATTAGTTCAAAGTTAAACAAGGCAACTTTTATTTACGTTCCAGATATTAAGCAGGAAGCTAACAATTGTCAAAAATAATTCACGTGCTTTAGTGCATGTACATAAACCATTCAAATGTGTTAGTTAATGCTTTTTAAATTAAAAACATAAAGATCTGTGAACAAGATGAATTCTTAGCAATGAAAAAGAGAGCCTCACAAAACCTTGTCAGCTTGTATCCAGGTTGATGATTCCTATTAGAAAGAATCATAATCAGATATGCTAAAATGATGACAGTACTGAGTAAGTCAGCAAACATGAGAAGCGGTAGGAACAGGACAGTCATAGGACGCTTTTAGTAGTTTATTTCACTGAGTCTCGGTAGATGCAAGGCACTATTTTTTGCTTGACTATTTCAAAACATTTATGTTATGAGAGAAAGAGTCAAAACCAGAGAAAAAGTCTCAGTCTTGCAATTTGAAGAATATTTCCCCCCACCTCAAATGCCTAGGAAATACAGAAATTTGGGGGGAAAAAAAGTCTTAATATCAGTCTATACTAAAGGGAGTGTTGTTCTTTATACAGCAACTTCTGTCATGGTTTCACAATCATTTGAACACTAGATAAAATTAAATAGAACAATAGTTATTTCTATTTAACTTTAATACAACAGAAAGTTGGATTTTTTTGCCATAGAAGGCAAGGCTTGTATCAAAACAAACTGTAGGCTTACAGTTTGCAAGGAATTATGGAATGTGGAATGTGTCTGCATTTGTATACTTTATTTATCATCACTGTTGTCTTGTGAGAGCAGGTTTGTCATAACTCACTGCTTCACTTTTCATGAGTTACAGTCATGCTTTCGTTCACAAGCAATAAGAATAGTATAATTTCTCTCTTTTTGTTTTTCATTATACATACACTCAAATGTATACAGTGTAAATCTGTGCCTCTTACTCCAGTAAAAATCCCTGCGAAGGAAAAATGCAGTTCATGTAAATGCTTGTGCACATTAGAAAAATATAAATACAAAGAACAGGCTTGTCCCAATATAGAGCAGCATTTAATGCCAGCATTACCTATTAAAATCAGTGCATTAGGCTTATGGTAGATATGTGTATGTTAGTTTAGCATAATACTGCTAAAATTGCCAATCTAAAGCCCAGTTGCTGTAGCCATTAAAAAAGCAAATGCTCTTTCCCCTTCATTTATAGCAGTATTTGGTCAGTGTGCAATGTGATTAGGATGATATTCCATCACACTGGACTTTCATTAATCAACAGATAACCCTCTCAGTTGAGTAAATTCAGTTTCTTTTACATCTTAGGGCTAAGAAGACAAAGTATGAATCCTACCAGTTGGGGAAGTCTAGTCAGCGAAACAGGCAACATAGAAATAAGATTATTCTTGTTTCCTGCCCTCTGGGCCATGTCTCCACCCTGGTGCAATCCCTGCATTACAGAGCACTGTCAGAGATCAAGACAGCCTCCTGCCTGCCCCTTGCTGTGGTGATTTCATCTGGGTGAGTCAAGGGATGCAGTGCTATGATACACAGATACAGAAATATATACAGAGATAGTTGAAGAGGGAGGAATCCCCCTCCAGACACTGAACTGGTGCAAAATGGGGGTTGCTTTTCTCCCTAGAGCTGCTCTGCAATTTACTGGAGACCCATTCAGAACCAGGGTCAGAGTCCGCTGTGAGCAGTAAGATAGAGCTTTCTCTGAATCAACCTTCACCTTGGGCGTCCTCATGCCCAGGTGCTACTACCATGCTCGTCTCACTCGGCATCCTCCATCTCCCACATCTCTGCTCTCCATTAGGCCTCTTTTTAAGATTTTCTTAAGCAAAGACGACCATGCTGAAAAGTCATCGTTCTTGCCAGTGAGCACTGGGTATGACATCTGATGGCTGCCAAAAAAAAGAGCCTTCTTTTTCCAAAGTGGAGCAGGTGGCAGTAGCTGACTGGAACACCATGCTGGCATTTGTTATATCATAGCACTGACAGCAGAGCTGGAAGCTAACAGGTTCACAGTTGCCTAATGTCATCATGCTGAAGACATTTTTAGAAAAGTTATGCAATTTATTAGCTGGCTATATATACCTTTTTTTTTTCAAGCTGAGTTGATATTTTAATTCTAACACAGCAACAGCAATAAAACCGATTTACAGATGAAGTGCTGCAAATAAAGTTTTTAGCAGGTTTTGGCAGCACTTCTTCCCAGAGCTCTTATGATATCCCACAAGACCTTCTTGGAAGTTATATGAAATGCATAGGAAAGCGACTACACTAATATGATTCCAAAATCCAGGAGTAATAATTGATGGTTTAACCTGAGAAAGGGTATTTTCCCTGTAGTTTTTTTGCTGTGTCTCTCAAACTACTCCACCTCTCCTCTGCAGGACACGATGCCATCTGAAGAGGTATTGGGGAAAAGTGTTGTGTGATCTTTCCTGAATGGCAACTGTACCAGATTCCCTCTAACTTTAGACATGTATCCAAGGCACCAAAATTGGGATCAGTGTCAGCCTGACTCTTGATAATCCTGATGGTGGAGACAGGCATTTGAAAGAGCAATTCAGTCTACCTCAGATCTGAGTAAGAAGACGAAACCTGGGACAACAACCTTGACTTGTTTCAGTGCCATAGTTACATATCTCAGTGTTTAAAGGATTAAGCCAGGACTGTGTTGTCTCTCAAAACTGATCTGACAGATGAAGTGAAGTGATTTACTTCAGCGGTTTAGTTGCAAATTACCTGGCAAATACTTAAAAAAGAAAAATTCTGGTAACATTGATACATGGCTGGATACAAGTGGAAGAAATTACAACTACTTTTCTCCCAGCAATGGGGACAGAAGATACCTGACTCAGTTGTCAATCTCAGAATCTTTATTAAAGCCTAGTGGTAGATGCTGGAGTGAGGGAGCTTTTTATTTTGCTTTATTATGTTTGCCTAGTGAAATGATTACAACATTTTCATTTGGATGAGGACTTTGCTGGAGTTACTTCTGTTTCTAAACCTGAAAAATTACAGCATGGCAACACATTGTAAATGGAGCTGCAGCATAAGGCTATGGAGCTGTCAGCTGATTCAGAGCTCAGCTGGCCTTTTAGCAAGCAAAACTCACCATTAATTGCACAGCTTAGATCCAGTGGGCTCTAAAAAAGACATTAAACATAAATTATAGATATTATACTTAAAAAAATACTGCTTACTTTTGCAGTGGAAGAAAAGAAAGAGACAAAGTTTGCATTTCAGCAGTAGAAATTCTACTTAAAAATATTATTTTCTGGTGGTTTTTCTAGCTAGAAAAATGGATGTAAGCTGAACCTTTGAATGTTTTATTTCTTCATTCCTTTCCTTCCTGTCTTTCCTCTTTTCTTTTATCTATAATTGATACTATAATACTTGAAGAATCAGGGACAAATGAAGGGAAGGTATGTAAAATCCAAACTTCTGGGGGAAGAGGGAGTTGAAAATCAATAGCCAAATGAGCAAGAAAACAATTACTTTCTGGTGCCAATGTTTTCATTTTCCAAGTGGGACTTTTGACCCTGAAATATTCTACCTGCAGTAGCTCCCCACATTTGTTAATTATCCACCCACACTTCAAAGCCGATTGGTTTTCAAGGGCTTTTGTGGAGGTTAGCTCAGGAAAATGAGTATTCAGTACCACAGGAATATGTTTAATTTGAGGAGGTTTCATTTTGGTAGGGCTTGGGTTTGCATGAATGCATTGTACCTCTCAGATGTCCTTAAAGCATCTTGGGGATAGGCCCTTCAAAGAAAGAAAATAAATGTATGCAATATAAAAGTCACAAGGATATTTCTGACACAGTGTCATATGATTTTGCATTGCAAGATAGCATCTTTTGGAAAACGATAGCTAAATGGAATGTTTTAAAAATATATATGGTGTAGTAGTTACTGTACTGACTGATAAGGCAGAAGGCTTTCTATTTTGTTTCACTTTGTTATTTCTTTTAATAATTTAGCCTAGATATTATTTTTGTGCTGGTAGTGTCATTTCCAATCTCACTTGTCCTCTGCCCCCCAATATACCTTTGAAACTAATAAGTAAAACAAAGTACCCAATTCTGCCTTTCTTATTTACACAAGATTAAACCTTGAGTTGTGCCCAACGAGGACTGCATGGTCAGCCCAGTGATCTGGAAAATAGAATAAACAATAATACAAACCAAGACTCTCAAAAATCATTGTTAAGAATTTTTTAATATCTTATTAATTTGAAAGAACTTGATGGATATAAGTAATTCTGGATGCAGCCTAATGCACACTGTTTTTCAGTAGTAGAAACTTCCTCTTATCATTGTCTGTTTTTAAGAATGAAGAAAACACTTCAGTGTGCTTCATTACTCCCCCACTGCTGACTTCATTGAACCAAAATTTTGATATTAATATTTCCAGATGATATATTTTTTAAAAAAATTGATTAAAGAACAACTTTAGAAATCAGTTAACCTAAAGGTTAAGTGCAGACCACCATTTCAGCCTCAAGTAACTTAACCCTTCTTTAAAAAGACCTAAGTAAAAAGAATAAAGACAGTATTTTTCCTTTTCCTTTTTTTTTAAAGAAGCCACATGAAATGTTCTCTGAGTTAAGTTTTACCATTCATAATGAATGCAGTCTCGCCATTCAAATGCGACCATAAGTACACAGAAGATAAGAATTTAATTAAATGTAGATTAAAACCAAACAGGAAAACACACTCGCTGATAATTTTATCCCATCCTCTGGCCATATTTTTTATACTTCCTTCTTGTTCTTCTTTGGGCTATAGCTTATCAACATGCCGATAGTACCATAACTCATTACATCTGATGGTGCTGCTGAAATGTGCAGACTTGGTGCTTGAATTTCAGAGGCACTTAAAATGCAAAGCATGTAAATGTCTATGTTAAATATATTAGTGTGGTAATGTTAGTGAAAAGAAAGTGATTTCTTACAAATCCTTGTACCTCACATCATACATTACGATTGCCCAGTCACAAACTGGTTTTAAAAAAAACCTATTCAGGCTTTCTCTTAAAATATATTTCTCTTAAAAATGTATGAATTTTGTTTTCATATGTCTTACCTGTCTGTTTTCATATTACTTGCAGTAACTTAAATCTATTACTGAAAACATAGAGATTATTTTTTAGAGCTTAGTTAAATACACGTAAGGTAAACAGATGATGTGAGAGGTTTGACTTACCTGCATAGTGACATGGTTCAAGACCAAATGACTTGTGGAGACTAAATGGACCTGGATACCAAAACATTTTTAATTGTAGACATATACAATTTTACAAATTATGCAATTTCCTTGTTCCACAGAGGGAAACAACAGGGTGCCAAGTGGTGTAGCTGTGCTCTACGTAGTCCTGGGGCTGAGCTGGAGAGTCCCCGGGGGTCTGTCCCCAGGGGATATGCCCAGTTATAGTGTAGGTAGAGAATATCCCTTTCTTCATTGGCTCATCTGGCTTTAATAGTGATTAACAGTTTGTTATGCTGAAGTTACTGCTGTATCCTTATAGCTGAGATACTCCCTTATCCTGTGGGGTTAACTAACGTTCATCCATTTATGCCAAAATTGTTGTCAGTTGGGCCCTACTGCTACTCAGACCTAACTGCATTTTCGTGCATCAGTATTAATAATCCATTTAGAAATATGATTTTTTAAATGTACAAGAAGAATAAAGCATTTATGTTTTAAAGGAAAGCAGTTCATATAGATTGCATTTCTGGGTTGCAAACTGGCACGATGGCAGCCTGGCTGGCTTTACCAGACCAGAAGCCTTTAAAATACCTGCAACAAGTTCTTCAGCTAACCAGCATTGCAAGATAAAAGAAAAACATGATGTATAAACCTTTTAACCTGAATTTGTCCATTAACATTTATTTCCAATGTATTTTGCTCACTACATAGACTACACATTTCAGGGAAAGAAACTAAACAGTTCTGGTCTGTGATGGTTTCACTGATGGTAGAACATTGGACCCAGCTCAGAAATATGGGATCAAAGTATGCTTAATTAAGTATTATGCTAAGGTTTAGAATGTCAATGTATTCAATATGCAATCTTGATTTATTAAGCAATATTAAAGCATATCTGAAATCATTTATTTGCTCACACTATCTTGTATTTATAAGCAAGGCCTATAAAAACTGGAACATCCTTCAGTTATGCAGTAAGGAAAGAAGGATTTCTTTCTGCTATTTTATCAGCAAATAAATTATTTAGCTATATTTTGCCTATAAGTGATTTAGAATGGTCTGAGAGTTGCAACTGTGATTACGAACTTTGGTTCAGCTCTTGACCAAGAGGTATTTTCAAATGAAGAAGATGGATCGGCAACTTTTTCTAATTAGATGGCCTTTAACCTTAGCTTTGTGGATCAATCAGAAGAGAAATTACTTCATGTAAAAAGTTTAATAATATTAGAAAGTAATTACTGAGGTAATCAGAGCAAACTCTGCACCTCATCAAGAACCATACCTGACCTGCCATCCCTCAAATTTAGGACACTATTTAAAAGCAAGTTTTCCAGTGCCAGACCAGACAGTGTAGGCAGATCCCTGAGAATTTGCATCTAAATATTTTGTAAAAAATTATTAACCTTAATAATAGTTTGTATCAGGTGGAGCTAAATTTGAGTCTTAAAGTTTGGTGTATTGCAAAACAGTCTTTTCAATGTTGAAGCCATTTGATACATTTAAATGGATGCATCACTATACTAAGATTTTGGACTTACTAAAAGAAAGAGAGTCTTAAAAATGAGAGCTATGTTTAAGTAAACTTAGAAAGAAAGTATATTTATTTTACAGCATCCACTGCTGCCTTGTTACATATGCAGAGAAAAGTCAGCCCAAAGGTTTGTGAAGCATTGAAGCTTCAAGAGAGGGTATTTCTGGTCACTACAGGGACATTTTTGGGGTAGTTAAAAAGTCAACATGTTTCCAGCCCACAGAGACTGCAGTACATTTCAAAGTAAAGGATACTGCAGGTGATGAGAAAACCTGAAACAGTGAAAGCTGAGTTTCTAGAGGCTTTGCTCTGAAAGAACTGGCTGTAGCATGTCATGTGTTAATGATTCAAAATGTTTAAAGAAGGACTCTGTTAGCATGGAGATCTTAGGCCAGTTCGACAAAGAAATGGTGCATCAAATATAGTTTATATGTGGAGCAATGAGACAGGGGAGAGAAAGCTTGTATTAATACTTAAGTGTCTAAGAGCTTTTTGGAGCACAGTGTGAGGGCTTGCCACTTTCCAGTAACAGCTAAGTGCCACTCCGCAAGAGTGATGGCCTCTTTCCACATCTGCAGGTGTAAGGACTGATATGCAGAAGAATTGATTCTTTTGTGTGCTTCCTGAGGAAAGGTAGAAAAGGCTGCAGAAAAGCTATAGAAGTTATTTTTCATTCATTGTCTCTACTCCCTAAGTTCAGGAGGTGCCAGCTTTTCCTTTCTGCTAGCATAGACAGATGAATAATTCAGCAAAACTGTGGGTGTGGCAGTGCCCGTTCCTGCAGAGCCCGTGAGACACGCAGACATGTCCAGCTTTTGATCCGCTGCCAGCCCTGTGCCTCCAAAATTGTCTAGGTACCACAGTGTATGATATTGGTAATGTTTTCAGACAGAAAGTCAGTGGAAGGCTGTTTCTTTTTTTTGAAAGGAACACGCTGGATTTTATTTTTACTCTGACAAGTTCATTGCTTCTGAGCTTATCCAGTTTTGGTGGAAAGCTGAAACCTGTCCCTGTGGATTTCACCATCTGGTAAAGGCTCCACAGCGGAGCAGAGCTTGTGGTACTGAGACCTCAGGTTCTCTCACATGAGTCAGTGATAGCAGGGAGACTCCCTCTCACATGAGTCAGTGCTACGGGTCCAGCTCCAGCACAGCTGCTTGCTGCTCCCTCTTGCCTCCCAGGAGCCAGCAGCCTTGTTTGCACTGGCACCACCAGGGAGCTGCCACCAGCAGTTTTGCAGAGGCGAGGGAAGTGTGGCCTGCTTAGAGCCAAGAGGCTGGGTAGGTGTCATCACCCCTCCTTTGGGAGACAGATGAGGACGGAGAAATGTGGTGGGACTGAGAAGCTCCTAGAGGGACAAGCAAGGTGAGTCAAGAGAGTTATAGTGCAGATATAACACTGCACTGGTGCCAGAGCTTAATAATTGTGGTGATGTTTTATCCCATTTCCCTTTAGAATCACACCTGATATCAGTGCATCCAGAAAGCCTTCAGCTTCCAGTATTTAATAAAGACTACCTGTCTCATAAACTTCGTAACTGTGTATCTGAACTTCGGGAGTGAAATGCTCTATGTTCTACCTCCATAGCACAGTTCACATGCATGTCGTGTGTGTACACAAATCTATTTGTGGCAAGAAAGTACTTATGATTTAGCATGGTCTTTTATGTTTCACAAGTAATTTATTAATATGTATTTGTTTTCATATTACACTATCACCCACTAAATATCCCATATTTGGGTATGCAGAAGCAAATCCTGTACTGTATAAACAAAAAATTTCTATTGCAAAGATACTTGTATTCTTTCTAGTGCAAGACTGGAACTGCCAGCAATTTTGCCATTTATTCTGTGAAATAATATTTGCGAAGCTTTGCAGACAAATGTGTGATGTCCGGTCAGCATTAAATTCAAGAAAATACCTTTTCACAGAGAATTGATCCCCCAGTATACAGCAATAATTACCTTTGTTGATTTCTTTATCCTTAAAATATAAACATTACCTTTTGTCCAAGTTGCTTACATCAAACGCTATAATGATTGACTCATTGGTTCAGCATGAGTCGTTTTAAGTGAGCTGCACAGTAGAGATTTCATTAGATTAAGTAGCTTTCTGAAAAATATTTGTGAAAATAAGACAGGAGAATTAAAGAGTTGTAAAAACCGAAAGGAGAAGATGACCCCTGCTAATAATATAAGATTGCAGCCAGTAACCTATTCTGTTATTTTGGCTGGATGATATGTTCCTTAATAATTCCCCGCCTTCTCAATTCCTTTTTGTGCATTGTTTGTTTTACAAATGCTGGGTTACAGTCTTACAGGAGAACCTAAGCAGCTCCAAGTAGGAACAGGCTTATATACAGGACATGTACTTTAACTGCAGTATCTCTATCAGGCATCACGGGAAACACCTGCACCTCATCATTGACAGTAATATTTTAACTGACTGGGTTTCCAGATTCAGTGCCCAGCCCCACAGTCAGGTTGTGACTAATGCATGTTGCAATGTGAACAGTAACATGTTCTTCCCAGAGAAACTCAAATGACAGGTGTAGCTATTGATGCTCCAAGCACATGCTCTGACCTAAAGACTCACAATCTGCTGCACTCAATCCAGGCACATACTGTGGCAACAGAGCTGTGCTGGAATCATGCTGGAGAAAGACTGACAAATGCTATGTATGAACTTTAACTTTGTTCCCCTAAAATATGGCTTTTGTTTGCTTCTTAAGCTGATTGGTGCTGGAAATGAGCATCTCCCTAAGCCTTACCAAGAGGTTATTTTCTTTCTAGCATACAACATGACACCCTGTAGAGGGAATATGTATGTAATGCAGCCTTTTTTCATATGTTACAATATTTGAGCGTACACTCACAGTTAAAACACTGCTTCTTGTGAAATGTGTATCCTTTGGTTAATTTTTGCAGCTAGAGTCTTGCCGCATTATAATTGCAAGTAGTATTGCCCTTCTGATTATTTCTCCTGACTCCTTATTTCTGCAAAAGAAGCAATTACAAAGAACCAAAGCAATAATATAGCAAACATAACTTTAATTCTGCTTTCGGTGATTTGTCAGTTATTATATTTTGAATTTCTCTGCAGATCATTGATTCCAGTTTGATTTGGTTCATTCATCAATTTTGTCTAATTCTAGGTAAATATAAGTCACATTTTTTACATTATACCTCTCTGAGGGGTTTATTTTTTCATTTCAGTAACTATTATTTGAATCATAAAAAAACACATTACAGTATTCATAATGCATTGCTCATGTGGCAGTTTTTGAACTTTAATATTCTTTTCTGTAGTGTTCTGGCTTAGCAGCCTATAAAAGAGACATATTGTTTATAATGTTTCTTCACCACAACAAATGATGCACTACTAGGGTTTATGAAATGGCAGTAGTTTTCTAAATTTGTGATTCTTCTGTGTTCAGCAGTCAAGAACAGTTGTACATCTGCTCAGCACAGACTTTAGGAGACTATGAACTTTAATTGAGGAAAAATAATGAGGGTTCAGGGACCACTGATAAAGAGTCGGTTGGTAAGGCAGGTGCCCTGCTGCCAGATCAATGGATTATTTACTCCTTTGTCATAAACAAGAAACAGTTGGGCCTGTGTAGAAATTACATTCATATTCCAAAGCCCGTCTGCTTTTTTCTGTTCCCTTGTAAACATGCAGTATATTGAATACTTTTAAAACTTACTCTGAAAAACATAGTAACTTTGCTCCTTCATTTAATGATACAATGTTAACCTTAATAGTATGATTTAAAGGAACAATTTTAAATTCAGTGATGCTAATTTTGCAAAAATCCTAGTGGGTATATTAATTAATTAATAATCTGTACTTTGGGTGCACAGAAAGGATTCTGGGGGGGTTGGAGGGTGTTTTCATGTGTACACAAAGGCATAGTTGTAATGTGTAAAGCTAGATAAAAAATACAGAATGAGAAAAACAATTACATGAAGATATTTAGAAGGGAGGAAAAAAGATGAGAAATACAGATGAGCACATTTAAGCCAATCTTTTACAGTCTGACTACCATAATGATAATGTTGTTTCAGAACAGAGTTTATAAAAATTTTACACATCACTGAAGTGGAATTTCCTGATGCTTTAATCAGAAAAAAATACCGACTGCTTTTCCATGTGAGTCAAGCAAGTAATCAGTAGTTTCAGTAAGCATCCCTAATCCTGGGCATGCTAGTGGCTATCTTTTACACACCTGTGTAACCCAACAGGGCAAGGTCAGCCAAAAAGGGCATGTTCTGATCTAATAGGTATTCATTAGAAAAGCAAACAAAGACCACTGTGCAAGAGTGCATGGAATAAGCCTTAGTTTCCATTTTAACAAGTTACTTAGTCTTACATTACTCTGTGCCATTCAAGAAAATATGGATGCTTAAATTACTCAGGTCAGGGGCCATGGGATTAAGTTCCTGGCAATGGGCTGAGGGCCAAAGAGATCTGACTTCTGAAAGAAGGGTGTTAATAATGGATCTCCCACACCTCTTCCCAAATTGCTAAATAAGAGTTGTTTTCAAGAATACTATTTTCAATCTAATGTCATATGTAGAAATATTGTTCCAAATAATTCCTGTTCACGCTGTCCTCCATATTTTTAATCAATAATTCTGAGTTAATCCCTTGGGGAATCTCTGTTCTTAATGCTAAATGATAATTACAGTGCTGTATGTAAAATACAGGGGTTTTATAGCAAATTACTAATTAGGTTACTAAAGTTATCCAGACTAGATTTAATAATATAGCAAAGTAAATTTTTATCTAGTCAAAAATACGAACTGTCCCCGCTGTATACCCTCATTTTATTTAAGATATTTCCCATCCCATCTTTCTGCTATTCAGAGTAACACACCATAAATCATGCTTTCTGTTCTTGGGTACAAATTTTACTCCTACATTTTCCACATACTTTTTTTCCTCATGCTTTACAGAAGCAATCTTTGCATATTCCCGTTGCTGCACCTATTTTTGGTGTCTGTTTCACAGCCATGCTGATGGTTGCTCACAGTCATGAAAAACACCACTTTGGAGTGAGTGTGCCAACACATGCAGACTGTAAGGGCTGGGAAACAGACTGATTCACAATGAAGAGTATCCACATTTGTCACTAGTGCTACAAAGTACTAATGAGATCAGCACAGTTATAGCCTTCATTTTGCACATATGTAGAATATGTAGAAATACACTACTTTAATTTTCTATGCGGACATGTAGACAAGCTATTCAGTTACTCCAGATTTATTCCAGAGTACTTGAAAATAGAATTTGATCTGTAATTTTATCTCTCTAGTGATGATCTTATCCACAAATGAAGCAACAAGTAATTGCATTTATGCCATTTTCATATTATGCTAATTCCATGATAAAAGCCAGTGACTGTAAAATATTTACATGGAAATCAATAGAATACTTGTAATTTATTGATAATCAGGTTATTTGTTTATTACATAGTCTACCTTGGAATTTTGGAATTAAAAGGCAGTGAATTTTAAAAGAAGAAATATTACAGTGTTTAGTTCCTGTTTATATAACAATTATAAATCTCAAGACCAGCTAGCCTATGTTTCATGTAAATATGTTAACCAATGGTCAGCTAATATTTTAATAAATATTAATAAATTGTGGCCACCAGTAACTGCAATGATCATAACAAATTTATATAGGTAATACATACTACTCATATTTAATTTGCTAATTTTAATTTGTCATGTATAATTGCAATCCAAAGAGATTGGCACTGCTTTTAGTGTTGAAGGATGTACTCAAAAAATGAAGAGCTTGTCTGGTGTGTTATGATCTGAAGCTACATGTGAAAAAAAATACAAGATTTGTTAATCTTTATAGCTGTGCACAGAACATTGATATTTTATCTGCTGTCCTGCATCCTCAGGAAAGAACCCCTACATGTTTCTGAAGTGTATTGCTTTTAGTTTGACCACCATGGGCTGCATCTGCACTTGTAAAAGCTGATGTAATAGCTGTTTGTATTTCATACAGCCATCTCCCAAGTGAGCCATAGGGGTTAATCTAAAGATTAGTAGCTCAAATCCGAGCATTTTCCATAGCATAGTTTTCAATTTTAAATTGTATGCTGTTACTGGCAATCTCCTTTCCTCTCACTTCCTGTTAAATTTTGATATTTGGAAGAACTACAATAGTATCTTAATGACAGCAAAGGTATGTGCATAGAAATGATGTGTTTCTTGCTGGATTTATATATAAATTTATATAAACATGTATTTTCACAAAAACTTACTGTAAACATGGTTAGCATTTGTGATCCTTTATATTTTTCCTTTATATTCACAATCTCACAAGGTCATCTACATTTTGGACCTTGTAGCATACTGAACATCTGACTAACTTAACAGATATTACTGATGAATTTAGAAATCCATTGTAAAATGGTATTTTCACTTGAAAGTTCAAGGAAAAATTAAAGCTGACAACATATGTAATTCCCAGACATACTTTACCGAACTGCGAGAAATAAATGCATCTTTGGCATTCTGGCTCCATGTGAAGTTTTCTACGTGTCACTGGGCCAGATAGAAACAGCCTAACTGTGTCTCTGATGCTTCTCCTAATCTGAAGTTTTCTTATGGGATTAAAGGTTTCTTTCAATATAAACAAGATCCTGCTAAGGGCTGTATTGGATCACTTTGAAGCAAAAGCAATAATATCATTAAATATTTTTACTGGGGAACATATAAAAATCTAGCCTTTTATCTGAATTTCAAAGATCACCAGTGAATATTAGTATTTTCCCAATAGTATTTGCTTTTATCCCTATATTAACTGCTATCTTCTCCTTGTCTTTTCCTAATGGCTCTCTAACCTAGCAGTAAAGACACATCAGTACCCAAAGGCTGGACAGCAAAAGATCTCAAACTGGAAATAAATTCACTTTTTAAACACTGAGATTAATTAGTCCTTGCAACAGTTTAATTGTGATTAATAGGTGCTGGAGCATGACCAAAAAAGGGCAACAAAGCTGATGAAGGGTCTAGAGCACAAGTCTTACAAGAAGTGGCTGAGGCAACTGGGGTTGTTCAGCCTGGAGAAAAGGAGGCTCAAGGGAGACCTTGCTCTTTACAACTACCTGAAAGGAGGTTGTAGTGAGGTGGGGGTCAGTCTGTTCTGCCATGTATCAAGTGATAGGACAAGAGGAAATGGCCTCAAGGTGCACCAGGGAAGGTTTGGACTGGATATAAGGAAAAATTTCTTCACAGAAAGGGTGGTCAAGCACTGGAACAAGCTGCCCAGGGAAGTGGTGGAGTCACTATCTCTGGAGGTATTTAGAAGACACGTAGATGTGGTGCTGAGGGACATGATTTAGTGGTGACCTGGCAGTGCTGGGATAATGGTTGGACGTGATGATCTTGAAAGTCTCTTCCAACCAGAAAGATTCTATGATTCTATGATCTATTGTCTATTGCTTTGTTTCTTTTAATGAAGACTGCATACTTTTAGAAAAATGGACAACTTCTGAAGCACAAACAGTTCCCAGAATTACTGAGCTGACAAGATGCCAGACTTGATAACCAAAACACTTCCTTCAGGCATCAAAATCAATGGAAATGCCCTTACATTATTCTGTTGCTCTCTTCTCGCTTCCCTTGTTACTTGCCCCCATGTTTTCAGTACTTCTTGCCATGCCTTTAAATCTCAGGTGAGCAGGAATCACATTCTGGCATATTACAAGCAGAGTAGGATTCTCATGGGAGATGATAACGCATGATTGCACTTTAAGCAGAGATAGTGTAAAACTCCTTCTTGCATCCTCACCTGATTCCCTGCATTTAAACCTTATACACTAATGGCACCTGAGAAGATGCTAAGAGAAGGGAGCAGTTTGCCAGGTTATCAAAGATACTGTGTTACAGACATCCTTTGAGCTGTATCTCTCTATTAAAGAGGATTCATGAATCTCTACATTTTAGGTTGATCTTTTTGTTTGTCTTTTTCTTTCATTTTGATTTGTTTTTTTTTTTTCCACATAGATGTTAAGATCAGATTCTAGTCTAAGCTAATAAGACCCTTCTTTAAGCCAGCAAAGGCTAGGATATGATTTATGACCTCACTGGTGGGGTAAGCAGACTCAGGTCATGCACAAACCTTCCCTAGGCATGGGATTATGCAGCCAGGTGGCTACCAAAGTGTGTTATTCCAGTATGTAAAGGTCTGGTTGGTGCTGCTGAGGAGAAAGGGAGGAGGAAACCTCCCCTCATAGTTGTGAGACAAAGGGCAGGAGCTGTGGTTACGGGCACTGCAAACCACAACTACACTTACCTTTTATCAATTATTAATATAGCCAAATGGCATTGTTTCAGGAAACTTTTTTTCCAGCTAAAAAGAAATGGGTGAATTGTTTTACTGCAATGCAGATGCATCTTCTGCATAAAACACCACAGTTGTAGCACAGGAGTGTGAGCACAAATGAAAAGTCCCATTTTTCAAGGTTTTCATTTGGCCCACATCAAAATAATCCTATAAATAATAACAAATTAAGAGAAGAGCTATAAGGGGGGAAAGAGTGTCTCACAGGCCTTCTGAAAAATGAGCACTTAACATTACCATGCTATGTACTGTGAATGGAGAGGTCTATCACAACCAGACTTATGAGAAATAAAAGGTTATTTCATAGATTAGCAGTTAGTATAATGAAGTTATTATGACCAAAAAAAAAGAAAAAAGTTTATGCTTTCATCACTGTATTTTTATATAGTAAATTCAGCACACTGTATGGGACTAAAAAGTTCATTCTGTTTTTTATTCTGTAAGAATTACTGCAGTAGATCAGACAAAAGATCTTTCTGGCCCTCCACATCTTATCCCTAGAAAATGCTTCATCCATCTTCTTAACACCCACATCCCTGAAATTCATATTTTTTTTTTTTTTAAGAGATAAGTCAGTGGATAAGTGGGTTGATGCCTTATCTGACAAAATGACCAGAGCTTAGAAAAATGCAGTCTAATTGCCCCTTGCTAACTCTGCAAGCCTGACTAGAGCCGCCCTCCCTCCTCCCACTCATCTACCTCCATTTGAGCACGAAATGGCAGCATCACATGAAAGTCTTTCCTTTGGGGTAATGTGGAGGTATCAAGAGCATCTCATCCTTTGCCATATTTATTTGCCCTTCCCTGAATCAGTAAAAGTACAATAGGGAAAACAGCAATAGAAGTACAAAAAAAAGATTCCACTTTTATGTTGTAAAACTTGGATTTAAAAAATAAATGCACTGTATTTCATGATCTGATTAATATGGGAGGTGAACTTACTTTGATAAAGGAAATGGGATTTGTCTGCATTCATATTCAATTACTAGTTATTCTGTTATGGATAGCCTTTTGTGAGTGAAAATTTTGTAAGGCTGAAAAGTTTAAAAGATTTAGCTAGATTTATTTCATGAATATTTTGCTGGTTTTTTAAGTTGATTGTGAGAAAGGTATCCAAATACTGTTTCTGTAAACAAACCTAAATGCTCTAAAATTATGTTTTGAACAAATCAGAAACAGGTTATCACAGAGATTGTCAGGAATGAAGTAAGGTACTTTGCAATTGAAGTATTCATGCCATCTTCTTAAGCCTGTATTCCAAAAAGTATCCTCATGCAAATAGAATAAATCACATTGCAAGCCTTTCAGAAATGCCATTTTCAGACTCTACCTTCTGATGATTACTGTTCTCTTTTTTCTGTAAAGTTCTATAGAGAATATATTTTAATTAGCTTCCACTTGATACCACTTCATACACACTGCCCAGATTTGACCCAGTGTCTGATCGTATAGAATGCATTACAAAAGAACTGGTCATTTGAGTGCTTTAATATAGCTTTGCATTAATGTGAGACATAATTTAGACAAGGCATTAAAAGTGTTATTTTAATGACTGAAGTGTGTAGGGTGGGAAGAAGCTTAATCTTTATAGGAAGAACAATTTCAATTAGCTCTAAAATATTAATTTGTTGGTATAACTATATACTCTAATGTATTTGGCTACAAAAAAATCTAATGAATAATACATTGCTGGATCCCAGTCTAATTCCTGTGTTGTAACTAATACTGTCAGTTGAAACAAGGAAAATAGTCTCTTAACGTTCACAACTTGGGGGGTGGTGTGCTGTGTTTGTGTTAATCTGATTGCTCATGACAATTTTATTTTCAGCATAATTTTAAAAGGTAGCATAAATAAGGAAAACCATATGGGGCTATAGGGTTATTGAATAGTTTGTAACTAGAAAGTCAACATTTACTGTCAGAAAGTGCATGTTTACCTAGTGAATTTAAAACATGTTACAACTGATAGAAATATGGTATCCACCTGTGGAAAGCAGGAAAACATTATCATAAAATACTTAGGTGCTGTTAATCCATAATGCTGTGTCTGAGAAGCAGATATATTGTCCTTGTGACTCCTGCTAGCCCCTAAGCTAACTTCTTCGCCTTATATACCACGTTCCTTATGGCTAGTACTACCCTCCCATGTACTTCTAAGGGAGAACTTCTCATAAAATCAATGGCAATAAAATAGTTTAAACTGTTAAGTACTGAGAACACCTTGTTTGCCATAGGTATGTCCAGGGCCCTGGAAATCAGATACTGTTTTGGAATTTCAACATTTTTCTTAAAAATAATTTGTCATTACGCTGCAATGATGCCGAGTTGTATCACAGCTTGTTAACTGCACAATATCTGATAGCGCTTTCTCCAAGACATAATGTCACCTATGCCAATGTTGGTGATTTTACTGATGAAAAAGCTTAATTATATGAAGTTCAAAGTAATCGTATTTCCCTTCAGTATCAGAATTGGTCACAGATTGTTTTATCAAAAAATACTGTGAGCATGCTACTGCACAGGTTTTACTGCAGTTCATCCCCTGAAAGAAGCCAAATGCTCAGCTTGTGTAAGCGGTGTAGCTGTATTAAAGCCCGTGAGGTGACCATCTTGGATTATCCTACATTCTCGTATCACTCTAACAGAATACCTATGCAAAATGTAGTGCACACCTTCGTGGTGTTTTAAAGCATCAATACTTCTTATTTAAGCGCTCATTTCAGAAAAGAATTCCTTGCTCCTGCTCACATAAAAATGGAGGCACCTGGTGCCCAGACCTGGTTATGGGTATTTCATTTACAGAAGGAGATGTGATTTCAGACATACTCCAATGCCAAGGATTGCCTGTTGCCAGTCTTCCAGGTCAGCATGCCAGATCAGTCCTCAGATGCTCTATTTTTTTTCCCACTGATTGAGCAATGAGTTGTTACACACCTTGCTTAGGTCCCCAAGTCACTTGCTAGAGTCAGCCATCTAAACTGGAGACAGCTAAGGCTCTCCAGACACCACCAGACACCATTATTTCCCAGCAAAATGAAAAATGCATGTTTACTAACTAACTGAATTACTGTAATCATTTATTTCAATAAATAATCTCAATTTGGGTAGCCTAATTTCTTAGTTTGCATACTTTAGGATAAAAATGCTTCATTTCTCATTTTCGGCAGCCTATTGTTTGTTTTTTTTTTTCTTTTCTCTGCAATAAATGACAGAAAGTTAAAGACAGAAACAACCGAAGAATCTTTTAAAAGAAGAGAAACCTTTTTGCAGTTTCAGAAACTAGGTAAAAGAATGCTTTTGTAATAGATTTCATGCAGCAGTTGGCATTGGCAGCACTGCAAAAAAGAGATGTATTCTGTCGTGCTCTGTTTGATCAAGTGCTAAACCCGTGTGATCAATAGAGAGACAGATGTCGGGTGCAGATGGCGATGCCGTGATACCTGGGGCAGACTGGGCCTGCCAGAATGACAGAATGGGAACAAGGAAGAGCAGCAATGCAACAGAATGTGACAAATGAAATTAGGGTTTATACTAGTCGATAATTTACAGCTAATAGAAAGTGACAGAATTTTTCAGCATACAGCACATTTACTCTCGTAATACTATAGTCAATGCATTTTTCATGCAAAACAATAGGAGCTGCTATGAAGGGTAGACTCTAGCTGTATGTATTTTGTTACATTGCAACTTGTACAATTGATTTTTAAACAAAGCTATAACATCAAATTTCAAGTAAGCACCAAGTATATGAAACAAGATTGTATTTTCAACCTTGAAATGAGTCCATCTGATACTCAGATTGTGTAGCAGACCTCTAACAAGAAAAATACATTATTACCTGTTTATATTAATATAGAGATCCACTAGACCCATGTAAATAAGCCTTGAATGGCCATTGTTATTTGTAGACTGAGTTTGTCATCTGTTTCATTCTTTTTATTAATTAAAAGCATGGAGAGAGCACAATGAGATTTATTCTCTCCCCCTCTCCAAATTCCAATCTAAAATCCATAGTTAATGCACTTGGCAGCTTATGGTATTCTATTTTATGCTGATATAATTCAGAGTAGAATGATGGGTAGCTTAGGGTTATACCCTTTATGTTAAAGGTTAAAACCACTTTTCTTTTCTGGCTTTGCTGACTCTGGTGAGCTATGTATGCATGTGTGTATACATGTGTATATATAAATGGAAAATACATGCACACACACATATAAATCATACATGTGGAATTCTAATATATTCAAAATGAACCACACACTCTCCCATTATACTTTCCGAGTTTACTCTGATGTCAACTCTAATAAAAACGGGGCTCCTATCCTATAAAAAGCAAAGGTTATGAAAGTTGTATTTATGACTGAAAATTTAATGTAGTGGTCAAATCTTTTATTTTGTCATTTAATGTTTTCTGTTTATGGGACAAAAGAAATTGACATTTTTATAATAAAAAAGCGTTAAGCCCTATTCTGCACACTTGATTTCATCGGTTCTGGGAGTGAAGGGTCTTCCTTTAACAGCCTGTGATATGGCATTCAGCATGCCAAACTGAATCAGAACAGAAAAAAAAATATTCCTCTTGCTCCTCTTTCCTGCTACCTACTACTACTCAGCTTGGTATGTCTTTCATGCTTAAAGGTAAGTATCTCCTAATGCTGATGTTACTTGATTTTTAGGGTAAAATCTGAACTTATTTTGGACACCATAAATACAGAAAATCACCATTATGAACACCAATGCTTTTCCTGCAGGCCTCTTACAATTTACCCAGCTATCTATCATACTCATTTCTATGGTGTGTTAGTTCCAGTGGACAGTCGTTTTGACTTGATGTCATGATATTCACACCTAGTTGAGAGAAGACCTTTTGATATAATTTTTCTTTCTGAAGCTGTGCAACTATCAGTCTTTGTAATGGTTACATAGAGCATAGCTAAAGTTTCCATCAATAATTCCTTGGCTAATGATAGATTAGTTTGACAAAAGCAGCTTTGTAGGCTGTTGATATGTATGTCTATTAGTAAAACAATGCACTTTCCCATTCTTTGATGTGCCTTTTGGCAACATGAATTTGTTGCTCTTCCCATGCCTACAGACAGTGTCTATCTTTTTCTCTCCCAGGCAATTCAATTCTTTGCAAAAGCAGGTTTGTGTGCCAATAAATACTGTATTTCCTTGCAAATTTGGGGCTTCAAACAGATTTAGTCAGAAAACGAGCTCAACTTTTTTTTCCTCCTATTTTTCCTACACCAGATATGGTATGGACAGTTGGAATTTTACAGGTATGACAAGGAAGAGTAAACAGTTATGTTCAGCATTTGTATTATTTGCCACAGATGACAGACACTGAAAATCTATCATACAATTTCTGTACTTTGATTGATTGTTTCTATGAAACAAGTTTTAGGGAACATGCCAGATACTTGCTGTTATTACCAATCCAGAGTAGAGGTGAAAACCATGCCAAAAGACTTACCTCAAAAAGGTCTAATATACACATCTGTACTTGCTTCAGGTTTATCTAATACACAAAGTCTGCATTTAGTAAGCTTTATTGCATTTATCATTTATTCTGTCTTAAAAGAGAGAGGTCTTGAATTACCACCACATTCAGCAAATCAGATGGTCAGGCCTGTAGTGGAGACAGACTTAAGATTGTGTTAAGATTCAGAGAGCCCTGGAAAAAGAAAATAAGATATTAACCTTGAAACTCAAATATCTTACCAAGGATGGTGTAATGCTTAAAAGCGAACATAATTTCATTGGTAATTTATTCTTTCCTTCTAAAAAGTTATAGCCAAGCAAAATTCAAGAGACAGCAGGTCTTCTCCTCTGAGCACTGGCACGGTAATATCATCTTGGAGAGCCAAGCTGGGAGAAGAACAATCATCTGTGATATTGAGAGTCTGGCATGTTTCAGGTGCCATTAATCCACACGTATGTGCCCCAGCTGCTACTCTGGCTGAAAGGGGTTCACCTGTTGCAAAGAGATCGTCTATCCAGTAACTTGGGGGGCTGAAAAAGAATGAGCAGATGTGTCAGCAGGAGCTGGCACCAGTTTAAGAAACAAATCAGGACCAGAGTTTTCTTATGACTCTGTTGGCTACAGGCTCAGGCCTATAGAAGGGCTGACACTTTATGCAGTCAGAAGCATTCTCAGAGATTTATTTTGAACAACACAGGAATTCTGCCAGTAGACTAGCAAGTTGTTCAAATGGAAATTGTGTGCAGAATTTCTTGGAGGAATCTTTGGTGAGCAAAACAGTATTAAGTGTTCATTCCCCAGTCTTTTATGGTTACCTAGAAAATCACTGAGCATTTTCCAGTAGCTTCTCAAGTACAGAAAATGTGCATTGGGTATATTCTAACTGAAAAACTCTTCTTTAAATGTCTGAAGCTGTATACATCATAGCCGTCTAATATTATAAATTATGTGTATGCTTATATTGTGAAGCCTTTCACCATTAGTATGATCAAATGGCTTAATGCATAGCCACATTACCTAGGTGTGACATGCTATGTCCCTTTGTATACTGTGGAAGTCAGAAGTATCAACAGCTCTATTTCAGTGACAATATACAGCTTTATCTGAGCCCCAGAGGCAACCATTCAATTGTATGAGACTAGATTTCTAATTTAAACACATCTAAAGATCTTTTGCTATAGATCACAAAAGACTATACAGTTTTTAGAACAAGACAGAGGCCGTTAGTTTGCCGTATAGGAAGCTCAGTGCACCCAGATTTTGAGTACTGTGTGCAGGTCTGATCACAGCTGAAGAAGGGCAACTAGAGTGATCAAGGGAGCATCTATCTTATGACAATAGAAAAAAAAATCTAAGACTTCTCCATTTGATTATGAGAAAACTGAGGGAGAAATATGATACGGGTTTATAAGATCTTGAAGCTGGTGGATAAAGTGAATGAAGAACTGTTATTCCTCAAATCCTGCAGTGCTACAGGAAACGGCGAAGAACAATTTAAAACAGATTATCACGGCATGGAGTTAACTCTGTGAACTTGATGCCACAGGAGCCTGTGAAAGCAGACAGTATCAGCAGGTTCAGAGAGAGACTGGACAAATTCATGGACAATGGATCTGTAAATGGTACTGAGAGGATGTACCACTTACATTCCTAATCCATGTGCATGCTTGGGAACTCTCAGGGGAATGAACTGCAGAAGGAGGGCAAATTCTCATATACTTACTAAACACTACCTGTTAGCACTCTAGAGACAGAGTCTGAACTAGATAGACCACTCTCTGTTCCATTCAGCAGGATACTTTTTATGTTTCTAAAGATAATGCAGTAGCACAAAGACTGTAAGAGAAATCACTCTTCTATCAACAATATCAGACAGTGGAAGTGCTTCTGAGTCACAGTTTTTACCAGAACTAGTAGGGAAGGAGGCCTCTTAAGGACATTTATAAGTAAGGATCGTAAGTAGGATTGTGTTTCATTCTTAAAAGTATTTATTCTTAAAAATATCAGTATCACTTCAGATTTTAAAAGGCATAAAGACAATTTTTCATCTTACTTACAAATGATGATCTACTGTCATCATTTTGACCATCAAATCAGCCTATTTAATGTGATTAGGCTTTGATGGTAAATGAGAAAGTTGTATGTTTCCTTCAGCAAGTGCAGAGCACCAAGCACTGGTGCTGTAGTGTGAAGACAGGCACTCAGACAGGGTGGACAGAGACAGTAAAGCCAATCAAAGGTACTTATTATCATAGATATCAATGTAATAATTCTAACAGTTAGGTTGCTACACAGGGGATCTTTCTGCAGAAGACTTATCACTACCATATTCTAGAGCTTATCCTTCATCACTTGCATTTTGATGGCACCTGTATCATGTTAAAACTGGCATATCTCCTTTTTGTCAGGCACAATTCCACCCTAACAGATGGCCATGATGATAGACATGCCAAAGAACCAGTATGTGTATCAAGTTTGATTATTAGGGATGATATTCCTATCCAAGAATGTTTGAGTGGCATTCTGTACTGATCATCTGAACCTATTGGTATGGGTCAGAACAAATGCCGTTTCGCTAAGGTCAAGGGATGTTTTAACTACAAAATAGGGAGATGAGGACTATGTAATTTAAGGTCTTGAAAAAATGAAAATACAGACCACTCCATGCTAGCAAGGATCCGTCACAAAGCAAAATTGTTGCCTTCTACTGGGTATCTAATAGTGTGATTTAGTGTTTCTGATGTATTTCTTAGTAGAGTTGTTCTTTTTCAAATGACATTGTAGCTGGCAAGCATAGATCCTACTGCACCACAGACAGTGCAAAAGCCTGCTGAAAGGAGAGCTGAATCAGTACAAAGTTGGAGCAATATGCAAAGGCTTATGAAAGCTGAATTGCCCATCTCCTAGCAGTGACTCCTATTGTCACAAGGTATGTTGTTCTGTACCTGTTTTTTATCACAGTGCAAAACTGTTGCATTTTTCATTAAAAAACCCTGATTTTAAAATACAAGACATTTTACTGAGAGCAGAAATATTTTAGCTGGTTTAAACCAAAATTAGTATGTTGTGAAAAAATAATATTATCAAGGTCCACACTCTTATTTGTGTCAGAGGTAAATACGAATCGCGAGTGTCAAAAAAGACATCTAGTATTCACATGTTTTCCCTCTGAAAGAAGTCGCTGTGATGCATAAAGGAAATCCTAGAATGTGAAATCTTGTTAAACTAGAATTTCTGTTAAATATTTACTTATATTTAGTGGCATTGTATTTCTTTTTTAGTTGCCGATAATAAGATTTTAAAGTTTTTTCTTTTACATACAGTTTTACTAAAGTACTGCTGAGGCATCAGTATGGTTTTCTTTCATACCTTTTTGTACTTGTGGTTTCCACTTTTAAATACAGAAGGAAGGGTATAGAAGGTTTCAGCTAGGTGGATTTCACGGAGTTTGTAAAGTGGGCGTTAGCCATTTATTTTCTATTTGAAATCAAAACATATAATCTTGCCTACACATGTCCATCCATTATTTCTATTGGTTTATCAGGGATTACAGTGGTATAGCAAAACCAGACATTTATTTGACTGGTCTAGTGGAGATAAAAATACAGAGTTTTTCATGAGATAAAATAGTAATAATTATTTAACCTTTCTTATTTGAAGTTATCAATGCCCTTCACAATGCTTTGTGGATGCATTAAGCTATAAACTACACTTTTGGAGTCTATATGATATGCTGGTTAAGGTTAGCAGATTGTTCCCCTAAGTTTTCACTCACTGGCAGATGTATAAAGGCACCAGACAACCCAACCACTACTGACCTTTTTAAGCTAGTAGTCCAGACCCATGATCTGTGACTGTTGAACACATTTAAGAAGCGTTTGTAAAAAATGTTGAGCAAATATGGGTCCAAAATCTTTTGTCTAATTATTATAAACACAGGCCTTTCAGAAGTCTTTAGAATTAAGATAGGCTCACAGGGATTTTATTTCGTTAGAGTTTTTCTTCCCCAGGATAAGTTGTATTTTTTTTTTCTTGAAGAGTAATAGGGACATAATTCAATAAGAGGATTGAAATAACATAGAGATTGGGTTACTTTGGCAGTGGGAGATTGGAATTGAACTTAACCACACTAGCCTGTGCCTTCTGCAGAGGGAAATAAAACCTGCAAGAATAATGGTTCCTATCAGTACTTTTACCACCATTTTACTATAAGGAAACTGAGGATGATGTTAGAACACACCAATGTGTTTGAAGGGCTCTTTCACTGCCCTCAGCTGTCCTGCTCTGCTGGCTGGTACTGTCTGCTTTTGGGGCTGCCCTGTGTCCTATGGGAATGCTTCACTAGAGAAGAGTTTGCATCCCTAATTCTCCCTTGGCTTGTCTAAGAACCTTATTTTTCAGGAGTTTTTTTGTTGTTGTTTGGTTTTTGTTTGTTTGTTTGTTTGTTTTTTTCAAGGAAGTTTAGGTTTTTATCATGTCTGCTAAAAATACTGAAGTATTTTCTTCAGTTATAACCTCCATAATGCTCAATGGTTAAATGTAGGTGCACTGATTGTGTTTATAAAATCCAGAGAAACCAATGCTGAAACTAGGCAAGGGTGATGTTGCTTCATTTTCTGGTACCGAACAGTGAAATCTAGCTTTAGGAATAATATTAGGTGTTACATGGCAGATTTTAACAAAGGTACTATTCTGTCACAAGATTTGCAGAATGATTGTTGATTACATGGATTTTTTCGCTATATTTAATTTTCAAATACAAGGTTAGTTTAATAGAAGCTAGGTCAGTCAGATAATTTATCTGATAAGCAGTGTTTCTTGTTTCATGGCAATTCTGTAAGACCAATACCCTTAGTCAGGCATCATTTTTTATCTGTTGGAAGTGTAATAGTTAGAAATGCCACTGATAGATAAATATTCAGTATCTGTGGACATTTTTAAGATCAACATATCGACTTCCCATGTCTTTACAAAGTTAATTTTGTGCTCTGTGTCTTCCTTGTGAAATTACAATTTACATTTTGATTCACCATAAAATTCAGTTCAAACTTTTCCTACTATTTCGTTCTAGAGATCCGACTGCTTTTATTTAACAGATTGTCCTTTGATCTCAAGGAGACAATTGCTGTTTTACTCCTTTAATGAATCTTGTATTATTACAGGCAAAATGAATATTAGGCCAAATGGTAGTAGAAATCCCACAGGGAAATACGCTTCTCTGTCTGGATCTGGGAAAAGCAGAATAATTCATTTTAGTCAGTGATTATATTCAATAAACCCATATTCCCTGTTCTTATTTGCTTTTTTTTTCTCTGTATGATGGGACAGTATTTCTGTTCGTGAGATTCAAGATACTAGTCTGAATTCTTCTGTCACCAGTGACATGTTGGGCAGTTCCTAAGTGTTACTGAGAAGAGATCATCTGGTAAAGGACATAGGAGTAAAGTGTCCTTTCTGGATACTTTCTTGGTACTTAAGAAGCTAATGCCCATTTCTTACTTGGCCTCTCAACAAACATTAGTCTGGATCATGTTTCTGTGCCTTTTGAACCTTTATTTCCTCAAAGCTAGGAGGGATCAGATTTGACAGTGACATTTAAGAGAGGAAATGGAGAGGGGAGGAACACACATTGAGAATAGAAAGAAACAGAAGTACCTGAAGTTAAAAATTAAAGGTTTGTGAAAGGAGGGGTGGGGAGAACACAAGTGACATGAATTTTAGCAGCATACATACAGTCTCCATTCATTAACAGGACACAGCAGTAAGTGGCCACAAACCCACAGATTTATTAATAGCTTTGATATTTTTTGCATTCTCTTGATTATTTTTCCACCTATGCTATCTACCCTAGACACAGACTCAACTTTCTGAACAGTATCATTGGTTGCACCACACTGCTGGGCTGAAGGTTTAGTCTGAAAGTGTCTTTGGCATTACGTCATTCTGTAGAAAAATACATATGCTGCAACTGAGGGCACATTGTAAGGACATTCTAAGGTCTGCTCCTATTTGCTGCTATATGTCATCACAAAAAAAAAGGCTGCTCAAAAAGAGGGCACAGTTTGACTAGAGCAATGGCAATATCTCAGTACAAATCGATTTGATGACCGGAAAGATACGGGTAGTTTGGCAGATGTGCAAACGTGAGAAGCTTCACCTATCTGATTCTGACCCTGTTCTACATCTGAATCCTGAAGCAATGCAAAAGATAGGGAAAGGAGAATTCCTGAATCAGCGCTAAGGAGTGGAAAAAAAATACTACTTACTGCTTTTAAAATTATCGTTAAGCAAAACTTAACCATCTTGAAATATGCAACACTTCCAAGAGTTAAATCCTTCTTAAAGAGAATTGGTAACCCTGGCAATCAAAATGTGGCCACGACTAATGCTAATATTTCTGTTCTGGATACAATGTGAAATTCTTTCTATTAATTCTTAGTACAAGGTATACTTCTATTTTTGCTAGGGTAAAAAGTAAATTGATTTCTTTTACTGCTATGTTTCTTGTAAAGTTGTGTTAGAGAGCAAATAGAAGCTATGAACAGATTTAAAGTAATGAGCTGTCCCATGCCTGTTTACAAGTCAGGATTTCATTTTACATAGAGTTCTCTATAGTGACTTTTTAAAATTTAAATTAGAAACATGGCCAGCAATGCATGCAAAATGTTCATTCATTGTAGTAAACTACAAAAATATTGCTTTTATGCAATGAGAATGCCATTGTAGAATTTTAAAAGGCATAGAAATAAAAGACTCTGGATTGGAGTGATTTAAACAAACTCACTAGGATATAGTAGATGATTAAAATACAATCTATAATTACATTACACTGGTATCAGGTAAGGATAAAAGCCTATAAATACACTGGGGTCAGGGTAAGCATAAAAAATGAAACAGTTATTTGAATAATCTGAGATCAAGTTGCAGTAATTAAAAATGAATGTATTATTCAAATGAAGGAATTAGGTTACAACACTCCTCATATGAAAATATTATTGTGACAGACTGAAATAAGTTGGAAGCGATTTTGATAAAAAATTGGGGCAAGAAATATAATGATTTACATTGGGGAAAAAGTAGAGTCTATATGGATGGGAGTATTTGCAACTCCTCCTTAAAATCCCTCACCAAAACTCATACCTTTCAGCTGGCCTTTGAGAATTATCTGCTACCCCTCGGTTTTTCCTGGACTTCACTCTCTCAGATATATAGATCAATCCATTAAAAATTAAAAGTGCTGTAGCTAAGGATGCTACATGCACTCACAAAGGAATTCATGGGATCTGGACACACGAGCAGGCATATTGTTTCATCTACCCCACACGTTGCTGTTTATCCGTTTTTACTGCCATTACCTTGGTCATTTCTGTCATTTGTTTCCTGTTCCTTCTTTGTCATCTTCTGTCAGTTTGGAAGCCAAAGTCTACACATAAGACCGACACAAAATTGTGTTATCCATGTAAATAGTTGATAGCTACTTGCAGATCAAGCATTTGTTATTATATATAAAGGTTTCTGAAATCTGACCTTTCCATGGCAAATTCCTTGGGGCGGAAGCCTCTCTGGAGGTGTCTTGAATACATAAACCAAGGATATTTAATTATTAATAACAATTAATAATGAAAGAATCAGAAAGTGACTTGCTTTTTTTTCCAGGTAATAGCTTTCATATCCCTTGTATTAATTTTTACAAATGCACTTTGAGAGCCAGCTTTGAGTGGATCTTTGCCATTGCCCATAGCAGAAGGGTAGAGAGCTGCTCTGCAGATTCAGGTATGCCCACCAGCAGACCCATCTGAAATTCTCCCAGATAAGCGAATGAGAGCACATCAGAAGGCAGAGCAAGATCAGGAGTAGCATTCTTCATTTTTGCCCAGTGACTGCTGCCTGATATTCTCCTCAAACCCTTCTAGCATCTGCAAAAGTCTACTGAGAAGATCATTTAGCTCATTTAAAATATGCCCAGCTATGCCCTCTTAAATCCTGCCTTGATCCCTTTATCATCACATAGTATATTTAAGCCTCTCATTCTTACCTGTTAAATCCTTCATACTTCTCTTTTCTAGTCTCTTTTGTCTCCCCCTCAAAATGCTGTGTTTGCTTTCCCCAAAAAGTGGTTGTTTGTCCATTTTATCTCTTTTTTTCCTGCAATGGCTTGTGCATTTCTCAAAAAGTTGTTCATGCTAGAACTTCCTTCTGGTATTGCCAACCCTTTTCTTTAAATTCCTACTCAAATATCGTATTATCTTGGCACACTTCCATTTCTAGAGAACTGGATGTATGCGTTAGATATAGATTAGATATCTGAGCTAGCATTTAAAAAGCATGCAGTTATGCATAAGAGACTTTGGGTCAAGAAGCTGAATAGTTTTGAGTGACCTGTCAAAACCAGTCAAATAAAGCTTTTTTTTTTTTTTAAAAAAAAAAAAATAGAAAAGAAAAAATTACAACTACAGCTTGCTATATCCATTTCTCAAGCATTATTCACTCTTCAGCTGTCTGTAGAGTTAATTCAGCTAATAATACCATGCATAGGTAAATGAGCAATGAGATAAAATGTTAATTCAGATTCAGAGAGATGACTTGTGTAGAACTTCCCTGAATTGATAACAGAAGGATGCAAGGCACAGTATCTCATACATAGTTCCCATGTCTCTGGTAGTGCCAATAAGTAATGTATCCAGACCAGCTGCAGTGTACCTGTGCAAAAGAGACTCTTCAACTTTAAAAATAGCTGGCTTTTTAGCTGAATATCATCCCAGCAGACTGATCACAGTGAAAAATTAAGAGAATTCTTGTAATGGACAGTAAGTCAGATACTTGCATATGTATATATATGCTACAGCGTATGTGTTACCTGACTGGCATATAGATTAACAATAATCAGTTAATATTTTATCAGTTTGTATTTAATGAAAACTGAGAATGTGAAGTGGAGCACAGGGCTGAAAGCAGACCGGGAAGAAATGAGAAAAGAGAATTAATCAGGAAGAAGACACCAAATGAGAACCCCCTAGCTAAAAAGACTTAACTGTACAAGAAGGAGCTATACTGAAAGGCATTTTATACTCTCTTATACTCCCAGGACTAGGGAAATAGGTCTAAACTGTCTTTTCTACAGATGGGCAGTATTTTCCATTATGAAGATAGACACTCAATCCCATTTCCACTTCCAGGCCATAGAGAGCATTGATTTTTCCGGTGTCTTAATAAAGAAGTATGAGGGCACATTTTTTGAGATAGGATAGTATAGGATCATCTTCTCAAGACCAAGAAGAGAAGTCTTCCCCCATGTTGAGGGAAAGACTAATGGAGCATTTTAGTGATTCTGAGTTGTAGATGCAGATGGTTGTCCACGTGAGTGCTAACTTTTAGCAGAACAAAAAGAAGGAGACAGTGAAGTATCTCCAGCAGGTTGTGGGTACTGTGAGGTTCACTGCTTGTAAACTGGCTAGCATTCAAGAGACTGTGTTTTGGACTGAGTTATACGTAGGTTAGGCAATGATGAACTGCGTTTTTCCATGGTGCCAGATTGCATTCCATTTCCATACCCCAGAGAGATTCCAAGTTGTTCATTATACTTTGTCCTGGTTAAAAAGGAAGAGTGGTAGTAGATTACATTTAGTGTCCAATAGGACTAGTCAGTGAAGTGTAGAGGTGGGTCTGTTGAGGGGCGGGCAGGGGGATGGGGTGGTGTGATCATGAGAACAGCCTGAACAGCAGGGTAGATTTCCAAGCAGACTGGGAGGCTTTATAGGTAATTGCTGCCAGTTCTTCTGTTCTGCTTCATAAAAATCTTCTACTCCCAGGAGCATCCCAAACATTTAATAGAACTTTTATTTAATCTCTGTGACCTCTTTACTAAGAGTAGCCTCATACCATTCCTCTTAAGATTTTGTGCAGTTCTAAGAAGAGGCCAGCTGGGACACTGGGGTTCATGCCAGCACTGCGGGGCTAGCAGAATTTCACCTTGGTTTGTAATCCCTGCGCCTCCAAAAGCCAGATAGTTCTTCTGGGATCACTGCATGCCTGACATCGAATTTCTTCATTACTCTCACAAGACAGAGATAAATGTTCAAAGGTTTCCACAAACTTTTAACATCACGATCCCCACGTGTTTCAGTGGGAGTCACGTGCCCTGGACTGCCGGTTTTGCTCAGCAACAGAAATATTACCAAGTGGCTGGTGTTGGGGAATTTCCAGTCTTAGCTGCATCGTTTCACTATCCAGCTTCCCAGGAGAACAATTTAAGCAGAAATAAGCATCTATTTGTTTGTAGGTAAGCAAAGGTGGTTTCGATGAACATCTTCTGAGAGGCAGGGGTGGCAAAAGTCCATCCTGCATTGCCTTTGCGGTCTGGTTCAAAGAAGGCTTTTGGGTGTGGGTCCGGGGAGACAAGCCAGGGGAGGGGGGCTGCGTTTGGGTCCCCGCCATGCCGACACAGACTCTGTAACTGCACCTCATGGCCCGGCGCTGCTCAAAAACTCACTGTCCCGAGGGCTTCAGCATCCACCGTAGAGCCCAGCAGCGGCCGTGGCATCAAATGCACTTGTGCAGATGCGCTATTTACAGCGTGGTTTCGTTTTTCTGGAAGTTTTGGTCTAACAAGCAGGCCACGGCCTGCGCGGTGTCCCAGGGGCGCGGCTGCGCAGGTCAGCGGGCAGAGCTGCGCCCTGCGGGGCTGTGCCGCCGGCCGAAGGGCACGGGTGGCGGCAGGGAAGTAGTCGCGGTCGGAGGGTGAGACTCCCACAGAAGTACTCCCTAAATATCCCCTTGAACGCGCTGGCAGAAATGTAGAATACAGCGGTTTTCTGTGCGTGTGGCTGGGCAGCCCGGCAGTTCAGCCTCGGCCGCTGCCGAGGGGCGCAAGGCTCGCTGTCCCGCGGGGGGAGCGCACCTCCCTCCATGCGGCGGCGTCGCAAGCGAGAAAGCACCTCGCTCTGTCGCGACACGGGGCGACCGCCGGGAGAGCAGCAGGCACGAAGGGGCCGCGCGGAAAGGGCCCGCTCAAACGTCCCGACACCTCCCGGCTCCCGCAGCCGCGGCGCCCGGTAACCTTCGGTACCGCACGGCAACGGCGGCGGGGCGGCGGCGCCACCTGCTGGCGGCGGGCGGCGCTGCCGGGGCCGGGCCAGGCGGGG